>JAVKLF010000077.1:8941235-8951738 GCA_034783495.1 Millerichthys robustus | reverse complement strand
AACACCATAGATATTAGCTCTGAAGCGAACACCATAGATATTAGCTCTGGAGCTAACCATTCATAGATATTAGCTCTAGAGCTAACACCATACATATTAGCTTGGGAGCTAAAGTCATACATTGCAGTCTTTCTTAGCTCCGGAGCTAACACTAGGGTTGAGGTTCTCCCTCCATGAAGCAGCTCTGTTTTTCTCAATCATTGTTTTCCGTTTCAGGTGCCAGGAGTAATTTCTCCTCTCTGCCAACGTGCTACTATTTCGTTGTGGGAGGCCGGGCGGTTCTACCGCCATCCTGCCCGGCACGTCTCGATGTCGAGACCAACGGTTAGACGACGGTCAAACCACACAACCCACCTTCGGTCCAACTCTTGTTTGAGACAGTCGACTTCCCTCTTCAGTTCTTTTACGTGAAAGTTGCTTTTCTTCTGTTGCTCTTGGTATTCCTGGGAGAAATCGAGCGTCAATTGTTGCTTTATAAAATTAAACAACAATTTGCTCGTTAGATAAGCAGCATGTGGTATTACCTCCAGAATGGTCTTTATTGGTTTTGTTTTCGATCCTTTGGCAGATCTGTGATTAAAACAGTAATTTGAGGTGAGCAGGGTTCTGCTAATCTGCTAATGAGCTAATCCCTGTGTCCGCCTGCGTTAGCCTTCAACTGGATGAGAACAAAAACGTGACGCAGTCGTCTTCGCCCTCTCATATCCTTGTGATGTGATCTAAATGGGTGATTTTGGTCAGGGATTGTTTCACCTGTTTAGTGGTTAACGATTAGCAGTCAGCTGTTAGCTTCTGCCATTTTATTTATTTATTTACATGTTTGGCTGTCTAGCATTAGCTTCCTCTAATTTTCTTACCCGTTTATTGGTTTAGCGTTTGCAAAGCTCATAAATTTTACATGTTTAGCTAATTAGCGTTAGCTTCTGCTAACTTTCCTACCAGTTTAGTGGTTTAGCATTTATGAAGCTAATTCTTTTTACATGTTTAGCTGTCTAGCATTAGCTTCCTCTAATTTCCTCACCTGCTTAGCAGTTTAGTGCATGCAAAGCAATTTTATTTAGGTAGCTAAGGTTTCAGAGTAGCCGACTGGTGTTAAGCGAAGCTAACGTTTCTGATTAGCTGTGCGCGCTACTGTTTAGTGAAACACGTCTGTTCATCAAACACTTGAGCTACCTGAGTTCATCCAGCAGAAGAGCTACTTTAGCTTCATAGAAGTCGATGACGTCCAGCACCCTGCAGAGAAGAGCAGCAAACTTTCAGGTCATCAGAACCGGACTGTTCTTAAAAAAACAACTCAAAGCTCTCGTAACGCGTCCGAACAAAGGTTGAACCTACCGTTCGTCCGCTGCGGAGTTCTGCTCGTACGTCTTCCCGCAAATCCTCTGAAAGATCCGACTCCGTCGAGCCGATCGCCGCTCCTCTTCTTTGGTGGCGAAATAGAGTTTTCTCCGGAGCTTGGTCATTTCTTCCTTCTGCTTCGACAGCTTCTGCTCCAGCAGCTGACAACGTTTCTGCATAAAAAAATAGTAAAGGGGTGAATGATAAAGGCTAAATGACTGATGAAATAAAAGAAAATGACATATTAATGCTAAAGGATGCTATAAACTAAATGGAGCAAAAGGACAGACAAAAACCTAAGATAGCAAAATGATAGCTAAACACCAAATGTGTCAAAAGCTAGATAGAAGCCAAAAATTGCAATAGGCTAGTTGCATGTGGTAAGTAGCTACAAGCTAGCCCAAAGCCAAAAGTAGCAAAAACTATGCAAATATTAGCAATGGGCTGACTGAAAACGTGAGCAGTTGGATTGCTTTAAGCCAAACTTTGCAAACCAAAAGTACCAAAAGCTAGAAAGAAAGCAAAAAAGGCAAGCTAAAATCAGCAAAAAAGCTAACTACATGTAGCAAAAGTCAAGTTAAAAGTGGCAACACAGTAAACAGAAGTTAAAAGTAGCAAAACTGCATTTAAAAGTTGCAGGCTATAGAAAAGCCCAAATATAAAAGTAGCAAAAAGCTAGCTTAACACCAAGAAAAGGCTTCATACAAACCAAAAACAGCAAAAAAGGTGGCTAAAAGCCAAAATTAGCAAAGGGATAGCTAGAAGCCAAAAAAATCACCAGACTAAATAGAAAGCAGGAAATGGCAAACTAAATTTAGCAATGCTCAAGCTAAAAGTTGCAAAAATCTGATTTAAAGTTCAAAATAGCTAAAGGATAGCTAAAAGCTAAAAGTAGCAAAAGGCTAGCTAAATAACAAACGAGCAAAATCGTTAATAAAACAGACTAAAAATAATTAATGGATGGAGAACCTGTGTGTGTTTGTGTTCGTGCTGCAACTGCTGGCTCAGACTGTGCTGCTGAACCGCCCTGTCGAGGTGGCGGTCCTCCAGGTCCTGGACTCTGGTCTTCACCTGGTCCAGGAGCCCCTCGAGTTCCGAGGCCCTCTGAGACTGCTGAGCTGCTCGGCTCACGTGCTTCTGGACCTCCTCCCTGACTCAAACCCAGAAAAACTGTCAGAAAGCTTCAGATCACAAAAAGCAAAACATTTTTTATACTGATTTCTCGTTTTGGTTGACAAATTAGCTTCCGCTAAATTAGATTTTCCCAACATTGGTTTTGCTAACAGCTAACTAATAAGCTAATATCAACAGGTTTGTGTCAGTCCCACCAGTCGCTATTGAGGTTAGCTGTTAGCGTTAGCCTTCATTGAATTTTACATTTAGATTTAGTCAAACTATATTTTTAGTTAGTTTTAATTTATAGTATAGTATTTCATTTGATTTTATTCCATTCAGTATAGTATAGTACATAGTTTTTAGTGCATCATGAGTTAGTGAAGCTATCGGCTTGCTATCTGGTTATCTAACTATTTTCGTTGCTAGCTTGGAAATCCTAATACCTAAATATGGTTCCGTGTTTGCCATTTCAAACAACGTTGAGGAATCCTCGTTAGAAAACGTTAAAAATAGGATTTTTGGGGGGGATGTTCCTGGTGAACAAGATAAATTGAGCTCTATCTCTGAAACCTCTCATGATCTCAGAATGTAGCTAAAAAAACCTGCTTTAGTTTATTTTACGCAAATCCAACTTCATCCCTGATTGACGGGTCACATATTTCACAATTAGCTCCACCAATTCACAGATCATGACTCAGAGCTGGAAACCATCCGACACAGATGGAGTTGGGTGTCCGGAGGACAGGTGGTCCACACAGAACCACAGCTCTGCATTATTAAACAGGTCGGGACCGGCAGACCCGGGAGAACTAAAAGAACCTGTTCCTGAAAGCGACACCGACGAACGACACTGCTTTCAATATACGGTCTGCGTTTTCTTAAGTGGACGTACTTCAGCTGGTTGTTGGACATTACGAGCTCCTGGATCAGAGCCTGTCTCCTCTCCGAGTCCATCAGCATCGTCCTCAGAGTTGTCCTCAGCTCACCGGCAGACCTCTTGTCCAGAAGGACCAAATCTGACGAGGACATCGCAACAACAAATACTTCCATTACAAATAAGTCCACCTTTAATTACAGGAACCTAAAAGCAGCAGTAAGGCTAACTAAACGTAGCAAAGGTCAAGCTAAAGGTAACAACACAATAGATAGAAGCTAAAAGTAGCAAGAAGCCAAATAAAATTTAAAAATAGCAAAAGGCGGGCCTAAAGTTGAAAGTAGTAAAAACTAGCTAAACACCAAAGGTTCCAAAGGCTGGAACAGAAGTTAAAAGTATCAAAAAAATAGCTAAACACAGCAAAAATGCTACTTAAATTAGCAAAGGTCAAGCTAAAAGTAGCTAGCAGCTAAAAGTAGCAAACATTGAATTGAAGTTAATAATGGCTAAAGGCGGGCCAAACGCTGATAGTAGTGAAGAGCTAGCTGAACACAAAAACTACAAAAGGCTAATTAAAAGCTGAAAATAGCAAAAGGTTGACTAAAAGTTAATACTAGCAAAAAGCTGACTGAACGCTAAAAGCAGCAAAATGATAGCTAGAAGTCAAAATTTGCAAAAGACTAGCAAAAAAGTCAGGGATTACATGACTGACAGCTAAAAGCAAATAGCACTAAATGCTAAATAGAAAGCAGATAAAGACTGGCTAAAAGCAGCAGAAAAGCTTAACTGAATGTAGCAAAGTTCAAGCTAAAAGTAGCAACACAGTAGCTGGAAGCTAAAAGAAGACATTACAAATTGCTAGCTAAAAACCAAAAGCACTTAAGGCTAGACAGAAGCTTAAAGCAGCAGGATGCTGGCTAAAAGCCAAACGTAGCAATAGACTAGTTACTGCCCAACTTCAGACCACAGCTGAAGTTCAAAGATTCAGCCGATAAGTCAGTCCGGTTCCCTTCACCTGCCAGGTTCCGGTTTTCCACAGGGTCTGCAAAAAACACTGGCTTAAATCCTCGACCCTGCAGGAGTTTATTCAGGTCGTCCCACTCCAGCTGCTCCATCTGCAACGAGAAAACATTCAAGTGTCCGAGTTAGGGCTCATCCATGCTGAAAGTTTGTTTTAGCTGTACCTGAAACTGCTCGCCGGTCCACAGATACACATAAGTTCTGTTTTTACAGTGTCCTGTCCTGGTACCCATACTGAAAATTTCTGCTACTGAGCACAGCTTCACTGCTTCCCTTAAAGTCTGATGAGGAGATCCAGCTCTAAAAAGGCTGAAAGATGATCCACCTGGACCCCCCTCCTTCAAACACAAGCAGAGAATCATGACTCCCCGAACGTTACAACGAACTCCGTTAAGAAAATCCGCCTGTTTAAATTGATTGGCTTTTAGCAACGGCATAAAACAAAATAACTGCGACAAACCACACGGATTATGAACGTTGGTCTTGTTTTGAAAGATTCGGCTCACAAAAAAGATCATTTTTTGTTATTTTAGTAGGACATAAATACATTGAATTGTGACAGCAACTAAGTAAAACAACAGAGCATTGCTTTGTAATAACTGAGCTAATGCTAGCTTCTGTAGCTAATAATGCTCTGCTACCAGTAAGGATTAAACACGCTTCTTACTCTTTGTACAGTTCAAAAGAAAAGTTCTTTGTAAAAACAACAACAAACAAAACACTAACCTGTTGAGTTTGTAGCCTGAGACCGTAATTTCTCCACTTCCGTGATTCAAAACAAGGCGCGGTGACGTCATTTAATATTTAACCAATCAGCTCACAGGGGGATGTTAGCGTCGTTTTACAGCTAAAGAACACAAGATGGCAGCAACAGGACATGTTTTACTAACATACTGCTGTATTCCTGGTAACAATGAAAAATATTTTTAGAAGCAACCTGTATTAATGTTCATCTTTTGAAATTTCTGTGTCTTACTGATGTGTATTGCCTGCCATCTTTCATGTTTTAAACTAAAATCATGAACCAAACCACAACTGGGCCAGTCCCGACATGGAAAAATTTGGTCCCAATAAATCAAATCATAATTGAGCCAGTTGTGACACTGACAGATTTGGACCACATAAACCAAGCGACAACCGGGCCAGTCTTGACATTGAGACATTTAAGCTATGTAAAACAAACCACGGCAGGGCATGCCATCTGAAAAACAGTGCCATCATTGCCAGACCTGGTCCAAAACCACATCTAGTGAATGACTCTTTCACTTATGGAACTCAAGAGTATTGCTTAGTGTTTGTTACTGTGAACGAGTTGAATAAAGTTTGATTTATCTGACATTTTAGTTCCCTCTTAATGCACCTTAAAGAAAGCAGAAAAATAATATTTGTGAGGCAGTGGAGAATCTGAACAAAGACTTGTCCTTATTGCGGTCAAGTTTTGACCTTGTTTGAATTAAAGAAAAAAAGGCAGTTCAGTTGTTTTTACACTTTTTTAAAGTCTGTAGGTGATAAGTGATTTATTGTTCATCCTGTCCAAATGCAAATGGCGTTTTGGGGTATATTTGCAACGAGTGGACAGACATTAAATGTAGTGGCGTTGGCAAAACATAGGACTTTATTAAAACTGCGAAAGTACTTTTTGACTGTACGTCTACAACTGACATACCCTGGAAGCAAAAAGAGAAAAATAACTGCGACAATGCTTTATTTCTACAGTTTCTACATTTCTGTGTTTTACATGCTTTGTATGCGAGTACAGCTCAGACCTCCAGAAAATACACAGTCCAAGGCTGAAGGCTGAGATACAAACTGCTCAAAATACATATTTTCCTTTTGCAAAACTGAGAGTATTAGAGAAAAAAAGATTTAAAGTGACATATGGCATAATAATGACTTATAGGACAACAAAAACAAGGACAAAAAAATTAAGTTGTCATAAATAATATTTTCATGTGTTGTTGAAAACGTTTGTAAAAGCAGATTACTGTTCTCACTTCAAAGAAAATAGTCTAAATGTCAGCGCTGGACATGGTTCCGTTAATCAGCTAATAGCTAACAGCAGAACTATTTTTTTGTTTAGCAGAATAGCTTTTTCCCTAACTCTGTAAAATTAGGTTTTGCCAACTTTAAATCTGCTAACAGCTAACTAACAAGCTAACAAGAACAGGTTTGTGTCGGTCCCTCCAGTCTTCAGCTGGAAGAAGACGTGGGAAGCAGACTGAGAGACAGTAGTAGCTGTTAGTGACTACTAATTTGTACTTGTTTAGTTTATTAGCATTCACTTCCATTAATTATCTACACGTTTAGTATTAGAGAGACTATATTTTCAGTTTAAATTATGAGTTAGCAAAGCTAATGATCTGCATGTTTGTAAAAGCTAATCCGCGAAACAAAACATTAGCTCTGCTGTTAGCGAATTAGCAGAACTGTGATCACTACACAGAGGGCTTGCAATGCATGTATGAGAGGATAATTGTTTATGTTTTCGGTCTTAAAGTTAGCAGAACTATAACTGTGTCCAGATTCAGGGCCCACGTCCTCCGGAGGACCCGGTCGACGTGGGCCGGGTCCTTTGATGGAAGCAGCCCCTGAATTTGGACACAGCCTCTGTTTCACTAAAGCTAACTGGTTTGCTAAAGGTTTCCAAAGTTAGCCAAAAAAAATGAATCAGCTAAACAAAATGTTAACTTCGCTATTAACTGTTAGCGGCACTGTGACCACCGCAGGCTGTTCCTATTCCAACCATTGTTACATTTGCTTTTCTTTTTTCAGAAAAAAGCACAACAACGTGAATAAAGAACGTTTTTAAACATGAAATGGTGACTTAGAGCAAGTAGGATGTAAAAACTAAGGTGCAATTGGTAGGTTGGTAAGTTCTTGTTTCTTTCTTCCATGAGAAGAGACAGTGGGAGTCCCCCAAACCACCGGGACGTCTTGTAAATCAGGGGTCGAGCGAGAACTGGTCCTGTTCTACAGGTTTCTTCACCCAGGCACCGAGTCCTGCCCCATGGAAAGCTTGGAAGAGGGTCTGTTTGGCGGAATGGTACGCCGCCGCTGCCTGCTTGGCCTGGTGGTAGCTGCTGGGCTGCACCGTTTGAATCCGCAAGCTGGAGGACAGCTATGGAACACAAGGAGGAGATTTTACCAACAAAGCATTGTCCTTTCGGTAAAACCTACAACCTCAGTTCTGAAAATGTTGAAAGTCTGAAACGGACATGGAGGTCCAGCCTCCTGAGGACATTCTAATTCAGATGCAGATCAGTGACCCACCCGTTGCTGTCCTGGGTCATTAGGTGCTGTTGTTTGGTGTAAGTGGAGTACTCGGTCACCTGAATCCTGATAAGACGTAATATCTTCTGAATGTGTTGGAGGACCGAGCTGTAAACACTTGGAAGCGCAATCCACCCCCTCTGTTTAGGGAAGGCCTTTCTCTAAACAGAGGGGGATGATTGCGCTTCCTACTCCCCATCTGCATCAGACTTAGAATGAGCTCAGGAGGCTGGACCTCTGTGTCCTTAAAATCAGAACTTCATGTTCTGCTTGTTGCTCAGTGCGAGCTACCAGAACTGACAAAGATTCCTGGATAGGTGTCAAAACGTTTTCCGAAAGAACTGATCTAAAAGTCTGGTTGCTTCAGATTCAAGCCTGCTTTCGGTTTTCCCTCTTGTTCTTTGGAACAGCTTGAACAACCGGGGAATCTCAGGGGAATTGAATAAATAAATAAAATAAACGTTTTCTTGGATTTCATAATCGGCGCTCACGTGTTGCCTCACAGGTCAGAACATGCATGAGCATGGCGTTACCTTGCAGTAGAGGCGCATCCAGCGGCTGTAAAGCGCCTGCTTGCAGAGTCTAGAGGGTCGACCTAGATCGTCCTTCCCCGTGGTGGCGTTAATCACCTCCAGACCGAGGTCTCCGACCGTCCAGTTCACACTGAAATTTGGTGCTTTTCCTGGCTGACGGGCCTCTGTGTTACTTATTCCTGCGGAACACCAAACAAACGTCAGTTCTGACTACGTTTGGGATGTAAAATGTAAATAAAAATCGAATGGAAGGATTTGGAAATCTCAGAAACCCAGATTTTATTCACAGTTGGAACACAGTAAAAACTTAAAATTTGGTAAAACCCAAATTAGCAGAAGCTAATTGGTCCACTCATGATTTTCCAAGTTCAAAGCAAATCTGCTAAATAAAAAAAAAGTTGTTCCGGTATTAGCTAATTATCAGAACCATGCCCACCACTGGCATCTGTTACATCAACTCCTGTATTTTCTCATTCAAGTATTTGCACATTTTCCTCGTTTGAACGTTTTTAAACAGCATACTGCCGCTCACCGCTGAGCAGGGGTCTGTTAAGGCTGAAGGACTGAGGTAGAGCCTCGATCTCTGTGATCCTCTGGTACATGGCTCTGGAGAGGTGGTCGGCGTGGTACAGGCTGCCCAGGATGATGCTGGAGAAGTAGATGGGCTCGGTGAAGTAGCTCATCAAGGATCCCTGGAATCCAACCACATTCCACCTAGTTCAGACAAACACACAAAACAAGATGAAAAATATCCTGAATCTACAAATTGGATTTCGTCTAAAAGCCGCTAGAAGTTTGAGGAAACTCTCCGTGGCTAATCAGGAAGCCTAATCAAAACTAAGTTAGTAAACAAGCTAATTCGCTAAATGAGGACGCTAGATCCGTGCGGAGGTTAGAAGATCAGTAAAACAATGACAGCTTCTGCAAACAAATCAATATGTTTGCAGAATCTAAACTACTACAAATTTCTGTATGGGCAAAAAGATGAATACACACTTAGCAATCTTGTCGCTACACGACATGGTGAGCAGCCTCTCGCCCTGAAGGACCCCGTCCCATGTCTGGATGGTGTTCCTGGAGCCCACCGGTATGGTCCCTTCTCCGGACTCGATTTTAGTACGCAGCTGTCCTCGGGCCTTCCTGTTCGGGTGTCTGTCTCCTTGATCTAGTGGATTTGAAGACGGACATTGTGAGAACGGAATGAACAAAAAATAGGAGTCAGGTTTAACACGTTGTTTTATCTTCGCTCACCTTCCGTTCCGGCTTCGTGAGGCGAGAAGATGCGGGCGTCTCCACAGGGGGACGTGCTGATGTAAAGGTGGAACTGGACGTTCTCCTTCAGCATGTAGCCATTTTTGTTGTCGCACTCGGTGAAGATGGATTTCTGATGCTCGCCTTCGTTGCCGCTAAAGATTCAAGGGAGTAAAGAGTTGTAAAGTTAGCTGGCGTCTGCTGGAAGACGATCGAGACAAATGTCCTCGAGGGCAGATCTGAGGTGGTTCCCGCAGCCGTCACCTGAGGAAACACTCGAGCTGAGAGAACAGGAACCGGACGAGAGAGCGCCGAGCCACGACCTCGGCGTGGCAGTCGTTGAGAGCCAAACCGCGATCGCTGATGTATTCACCGTTGATGCACTTCGTCCCTGTGGACACGCAGACGACCTGAGCCTCCTTCACGTCAGAACCTGCAGGAGATATCAGCACAGGATTTAGATGCTAATTTTACGGACTGAACAGGCACATAAATGGCAAAGTCAGCTCTTCATCCACTGTCCAGAATCTCTCTGGGTGAGACGGTGCTAGAATTCGATGTGGTAGTAGCTGAGAGTCATTCCCAACCCATGCCCATTAACTAACACTGAGGTTTAAGCTTAAAAGAAGAAGATTTGCTTAATGGACAAAATACAGAGTTGAGCTTCTCTCCGAAAAAAGTGTAAAGAAATTGAACAGAGTGAGGAATGTTTGGAAGACAATTAAAGGCAGAAAAATACCCGTTGTCATGATGACTCCTGCCAAGACTTTCCTCCGAGCGTGTGGAGACGTGAATTTATCCGTCAGTTGGCTAAACTTGTCAATCACCAAATGAGAAACGGCATCCGCTAAGACCTTCACAAAATGGAGGAACAATGTCAAATAAAAGAACTTTTAAACAAACATAATTAAGGAACTATGGAGAAACTTTGTTAACACCACACTAGGCTACTAAAAGCCATAGCTCACTGTTCCTGGAAAAAAAAACCCACAGAGGAACATAAGTATGCTCCTGGTTGGCCCTTATCACAGATTTTGAATATAGTTGATTAAAATATATTTTAGCATAATCCTGGCAAAGACAAACAGATTTATTGGTGAG
>JAVKLF010000077.1:8924682-8936147 GCA_034783495.1 Millerichthys robustus | reverse complement strand
CTTATGTATGTACAAAATGGTTTTTCCTTTAAAAATGTACTGTGTGCGGCTTATAATCAGGTGCGCTCTATAGACCGAGAATTACGGTAATCAGGATACTCAAAGCGCTTTACACTACATTTTGTGCCCTCATTTACCCATTCACACAGCACTGTATTATGTCTTTCTACAAAGCTATTCTGGATAAGTAATTCTACGGAGACTAGTCAGTGCTTATGTCGTATTTATACACTGATGGGACACAACATCAGAGGCAGTGGGGCGTTCAGCCCAAGGACACTTCAACATGTGACTGAATAGCAGTGGAATCGAACCGCCAACTCTCTGCTGGAAGACGGCTCACCTAACCACTCACCTACAGCCGCCCCACATGGGCAGCCTAAAAATGTAGTTGTAAAGTTATTCAGATTTATTATTTGCGGTTTGTCTAAATGATGCCTTGAAAATCCTAAATCAAGTGAATAAATATAACTTTACTAAACTAAACACAACTTTTATGTCTTTTTTTGTACAGAATCAAATTGAAAGAGTACACAATCCTACACATGCAACTGTGTTCATATTAAATATAAAAAATCTTTTTTTGTTTGTTCCCTCAAGAGGTGGAAGGAATACTTCTAGGCCCTTTTCAATCCCACTGGCACGTCTTCCATGGAGGGAGCAGAACATGGAGACTTTGGGGTTGATCTGTCCATAAGTGGGGCTGAGGTCGCCGACGTAGTTAAACAGCTCAGAGGCGGCAGGGCTCCAGGATATGGAGGACCGATCCTGTCATAATTGGAAATAAAAGCAGAAATATATATGTAATAAAAAGCACACTTCCGGCCAATCTGACGGCTCTATAATTTTGAAAGGCGATTGTAAAATTCGGCACCGTAAGGCATTTATTGCGCACACCAACATGGCGTGAGCGCTGACTGTACCGTGGTTTGGGGAGAGGAGGCTATCTTTACTACACTCACAGACTGTCTTTCACGCTCTCCATAACTAAACTGAAGTCAAAATTGCAGGCAGGCACAACAGATCTACACGTAGATACTTTGTTTGTTGACCAATAGGAGAGGAGCTGAAGCGAGAAGGCAGTCCTTATTTGCATAATGAGGCAGAAATGCATACGGAAACAGACAAATCTGAAATACATGAAGAGATACATGGATCTGAAATACATGAAACAGAAATGAAGGAGAAATAGAGACAGAAAAAGAAGAGATGACGAAATGTAAAAACACTAAAGCCTTTTATGAAGAAAAGACAAAAACATTACTTGATGAAAACGCATGTCTGAAGAAATAGAAATAAAGATATATCTATATATTTTTTTCTGACCGGATCGGTCCTCCATACCAGGAGTGGATGAGCTCCACCTGATTTCCTTAAGGCTCTGGATGTTGTGGGGCTGTCTTGGTTGACACGTCTTTGCAACATCGCGTGGACATCAGGGGCAGTACCGCTGGACTGGCAGACTGGGGTGGTGGTTCCCCTCTTTAAAAAGAGGGACAGGAGGGTGTGTTCCAATTATAGGGGCATCACTCTCCTTAGCCTCCCTGGTAAGGTCTATTCAGGGGTGCTGGAGAGAGGACAGAATCTGCATTGTTCCTCCTGAATCTCAGGTCCGATGGATGGTGGAACCTCAGATTCAGGAGGAACAATGCAGATTCTGTCCTGGTCGTGGAACACTGGACCAGCTCTTTACCCTCACTAGGGTCCTTGAGGGGTCATGGGAGTTTGCCCGTCCAGTCTACATGTGTTTTGTGGACTTAGATTAAGTGGGAGATAATGGATGGATGGAATTTTTATTTTTTTTGGGGTGGGGTTAATGTATCAAAATAAACAATTTAATATAATCATAATCTACTGCTAATTTCTGCTCGATTTGCAGGAGAAGCGTCTGGCCCTACAAAGAGAGATTGATCAGCATTCTCTGCCCTGGCAGCAACACAGTCCTTTGGTTAGTATTCCTCTGCTTCTTCTTCTACTCATTCTTCTTCTCCTTATTTTTCTTATTCTCATTCTTTCATATTCTTATTATAATTATATTTGTTTATTTTTTGTTAATATTAACTAGACTAGCTCAATTGTTGCCACCAAGAGACAGATGAAAATGAAGATGGAGGAGAACAATGAAGAGAGACGTGTAAAGAAGAAGCGAAAACATGAAAAAGAACAAACATCTCAACCTGAAAACTGTTCTCCAGAGGTGCAAAAAGAAAAAAAAAGCAAAACAGTAAACAAGGTGGCAAAAAAAGAGTTTAAGAAATGCTGGAATGAAGGTGCTGAGCCAGAAGAGAAGAAAAGTAAGAAATTTGACCTTTTCCCCATGAATAATGAAGACAATAGTGTGAGCAAAAAGAAGAAACAGATGGTGGATGAAGTAGTAGAAAAAGTAGAGAATGTACATAAGTTTGTAAAAAAAGAAAAATTGAAAAAGAGAGAAAATAAATCTGTTCAAATCAAGTCAGAAAATTCTGAGGAGGAGAAACAGCATATTGGAGTGGAGAAGATTAAAAAACGAGATGTGGAATTAAAAAGCAATATTTCCGCTGGAAGTACAGTACATGCTGAGGGTGCCGTTATCGAGAAGAAAAGGAGGAAAAAGGCAAAATATGTAGCTATTGATGATGTAACTGTAACAAAAGACAAAAAGAAAGCTAAGGTAGAGAAAAATGGAATTAAGTTAGAAACACTAGAGTTTGAAGATGAGGCTGTAACGCTAAAAAAGAAGAAGAAAGAAAAGAAAACCAAAGAGTTTAGTGGATTAGAAGCAGCTGAGATTAACAACAAGAAGGAAAAAGGTGTTGAAGATAAAATTCACAATAAGAAAAAAGACAAACTTGCAGAAGAAGGGAAAGCAGAGGTGAAGACTTCAGTGGAAGATATGCAAGAAGTGCCAAAGAAGAAAAAGATAAAATCTAAACTTGAGGAGTGGGATGTTGGGAAGGACGTGCAAAGCAGTGAAAATAAAATCACAAAGGCTGCTGGCACACACGGAAAGAACATCAAAAAGGCAAAAATTAAAGTAGAGCAGGAGATCAACGCGGAGGTTGGTGTGGAAAAGAAGAAAAAGATGAAAAAATACCAAAAAGACTCACAGGTGAGAGATGTAATTATGTTTTACGGACAGTGTTTGTTCATTTTTGGTATGATTAGAATTTTTTGTTTGTTTTTTTCTTTTGTTGTAGGAGGTTTCTATGGTGGATGTAGTTTTCATGTCGGAGAAGAGCGGAAACACAGATGAGGTCATCATTAATCAGGTAAACATGGCACTCTGTATCTTTCCATCATATTCTAACTTTTTTCGGAAATGCTGTTCTGACTTATCCGGAAATAAACATTTATTTACATCTTTTGTGTTTCTGTGGCCCTAATTAACCCAAGAAGACCAGAAGGAACCTCAGTTAGTATCAGACACTTTTTTATTTGAAGTGTCTTATCCTGACTTAAAGTACCTCAGTTGTTCTAATTTTCCCGACCCACCTAAATGGTAATGAACCATATAGTTTTTAAAAGTTCTGTTCTTTCATCTCCCTGGTGCGCTACAGTTGCTTTGTGCTTTTGCTCTGATGATACTGTAGAAGCTATAACTTCCTGTTAAAACGCAATAAATTGTTAGAACCATCCAAAAACTAATTTCAAACAAAAAATTGTTCTTTTAATCAAACTGTAAACTATTATCAAGAAAATAATTCATTTCTGAATTTGTGTTTGGAATATTTTTTTTTCAGTTTGGAGTTGAAAGAATTCAAGTTTTCGAGTCTTGTATTTCCTGATAAGGTACACTACAGTGGTGACATTTAAGTCTCAAATGGCATGAAACAATAAGTTTCAAATATGGGACTCCCACTGAATGAAGGGATTAAGTTATAGTGTAGTGAGATAGGCAGCTATTGTCTATTGTTTGCATTTTTTGGATTTTGTGAATGAAATTATACGATGAATAAATACTGTATATCTACGAATCCCTTAAAGCAAATGTCCAAAACATAATCCTTAATATTGTATTGAAGCTTCTTCCTAACCAGTACCATCAACTAACATGATTTTGGGCAAAAAAAATGCTTAAAGACCATGTTAAAGTGAATTCTGCCATTTTATTTTAAACACATTATAAATGTCATAAATGCATTGTTCTGAATGTTTAAAAAGCCTCACAACCATTTAGAATTGAATTGTGGAGTTAAAATTCAGTTTGGGTTTCAAAATTTCCGTTTTTCAAGGATTTGTGGGTGTGTCTAAAGGGTGGCCGCCATAACCCTGCTGCTCCGGAGGTATAAAAACATACAGTGCCGTAGCCTTCTTGATTCCTGCTCACTGCTGCTGGCTAGTTAACCTCATGCCTCATTCATCTTGTTCATCCATTTTCCCTGGATGCCATAATGTGGAGGCATGCCTGAGCAAACTCTTGGTTGATTTTGTAAAGAGGAGCCACTACGGAGACCTCGCCAACACCAACTTTACTCCAGATAGTTTTACTAACTACCAGGAGATATTTGAATTCATGGACAGTCGGTTGGTTTGTGAGGCTGTACAGACCATCCCCCACCCCGCCAGCACATTTCGCTCAATCACTGATCTCTGATTAATAAATTCAAAATAAAAATAAATATCTTTATCAGAAGAAGGAGAAAATTAAAAACAGTAACTTTAGCAACGTGGCGTTATATTTCTGGAGTTACTCGTGCAGCGGATATTGATCGTAACAGACTTACCCAAACTTTTTATTTTTTTAGCTCGGGGGGGAAACGGCCAAACAGCAGCTAGTGGTGTGAGATTTGACAAGATAACCAACAACCATGAATATGTGAGAAAGATGGAGAGAAAAATAGAAAACTAACAGGACTGCGTATGTGCGTGGTTTCGGTGCCTCCAGCGGATACGCCACCAGCATTTCATGGCAGAGAAAATTTTTAATTTTTTTTTTATGTATTGCTTTTGAAACCTAATTTTATACACTAAGCTGTGTTTTTAATCATTCTAATTTAGCTGGGTGATTAATGACACATATTTCTGTGGTTTGACAAACTCAGAACACACATTTGTTTTTTTATACTTTACACTGTGTTTAAAATTTTTGCTACTATCCCTGCATAATAGCGAAGCTATTTTTAGTACCAGCTGGGAAATCTCAATATCCAAACAATAGGATTAGACAGATTTAGCAGGGATCTAACCAATTTGCAAGGGAAAAAAGTCATATTTCTGGAAACACTAATATCAGGATTATCATTATACTGTAGGTTAAAAAGTCAGGAGTCTGAAAATTTGATTAAGTTTAGTTTGACTTAATCCCTAGTTTGATGTGATATGATTATTTTTTAACTTTTTATGAAATGTTCAGTTTCTTGTAAATGTGTTTTGTACGTTCAAGCTCAACAATGTTTGTTACAGGAAAGAAGAAAAGCTCTACAAATGGAGATCAACGAAGCTTCTCAACCCCAAAATCCAACACAACCAGTGGTCAGTATTAGTGTTTCCTTAAATTCCCTGGCTCATTAGCTTAAGAACTTTGAGTTAAACTTTCACAAATCATTAAGGATAATTAAATACAAAAAAATGGTGATATTGGAAAAGGAAAAACTCCCTTTTAACAAAAAGAAACCTTATTATGAAACTTGGGTAGACATGTAGTCTAGAGTAGATGTACAGTAGATCATCTGTAGAGTGAAGGAAAATATGGATATATAAGATATTTAAGATGGATTTTAAAAGTTCCCTAAATAAAAGGCAGTAATCAACTTGGTATCTTTCAATTTCAAAATCTCAATTTTAGGTGTACATCTAAATGCACGGATTAATATTTTTCTTCCCAATGTTTGTTTATCAGGGTTTAGGCCAGTGGAGTACTGCTCAGTTTGACAGCTCCGAACAGCAGCAGAAGTTCCTGAGGTTGATTGGTGGCTTCAAAAAAGGCTTCCAGCCAGCTGTGGCGACATCTGGAGGAAGCAATATGGCACTGGGAAAGGATGCACAGCAGCAACTGCAGCAAGGGCTTTTGGGAGAGTTTGAGCGGGCCCACTCACGCAGAATGGACTTCAGTAACAAAGGAGCAGGACTCGGGTTTACTGCCCCATCTAATAAGAAGTTCTCTATTGACATCAATGCAAGTCGATCAATTCGCTTTGACGACTGAGAGAAATGGATATTTGTATAAAAACTGTTATAAGTAGAATTTGTCTGTAGTTACAGATGCCTTACAGATTTTCTGTTAGTGAATGAGAATAAATTACAAGTTGTATATTTTGTATACAGAATCCCTGGGTTTGTTGAGAAATTGAAAGGTTAAAAATATGCACACTTCCCATAGTCTCGTACATTTTTAAGCTGCTTTAATAAATTGACAAACATTTTTATTTTGGCATTATGAGCAATTGGGATGTAAAATAAGTAGCATTTTCTATGTAAATACTGAGTGACAGCTGAAGTAACTAAAATGAATTTGTTAAAGTTTAAAGGAACGACGGTCAGATTGAAGCTGCAAGAAGCGAAAGACTGACCTAAAGTAGTGAGTCCTGATAGCAATGTTTGAGCCCAGTACTAATGTTTTTACAAGTACTCGTACAAAATGCCCTGATTACTAGGGACCAATGCTAGTGTCAGTAGTGATACCAGTATAGATGGTCCATTGCATTAGTTTACATTTCAAGTAAAAAGTTTTAGTTCTATGTTTACAAATATATACAAGTTGAAAGAAAATCCTATTAAAATGTATGCAACAATATTCATGCTGTATATTTGAGTTGAATCAGTCAAAGGAGCTGTAGGCCTAAAAGGAAAGAGCGACGCTGTATTTTAACTAAAAGACTAATGTTTTAAAAGTGGTCCTGTAATGGACTTGTGACCTGTCCAGGGTGTACTCTGTCTGGGTGACGAGTGCTAACGTGGTAAGTACCCAAACTGAGGAACTTGTACTCAGTTTGAGAAAAACTGGGATTGGGACACCCCTAGCAGAAAGGTAAAAGTAATAAGTAGGAAAGTAGCATAAGTCAAAAAAAGTGCAAGTATGCCGACAGATTACAAAAGCATGTTTGTTTTTTTATGGAATCAAAGCTCTGTATTTACAGACCCTTTCCACAAAACATGGAAAAGTTCAATTTCCATAAATTCATTAAAAAGTTTCACTTTTGTAGATTATAGATTTAGGGCAAAAATGTAAACAATTTCAAGTATTTCTTTATTTTTACATAATTTGGGCTTCCACGTATCAAAGTTCTAAAAACTAGTTGTTCCTAAAGAAGATTAAGACTGTGGGCAAACCCCATTCCATAGATGAAATAAAATAAAATCCAGGATGCAATGGTGTCCCACAAAAAAACAATGTAAATTACAACTTACTGGGTAAACAGTAATTATTTCTACAAATTCACTGCAGAGAGAAGAAACATTGATAGCCATTTATTTTCATTCCTGCACATTTGAAGTTACGGAAAGAAGAACATATTAGGTTAATTTTAGTTAACATAAAAATTACAGCTTGTTGGCTCAAAAACATTCAGTTATAATGTTCTGGAAAGCAAGAATCTGACTATCACATATTGTACTTCAATAATCCTTACACAGTAGCTGCATTGAACATCTGATTTAGGAATGGGCTTTCTAATACTGCTCTCTTTATGCTCAACGCCCAACAAATCATCAGCTGTAGGCTGACCTGTACAGAAAAGTGGAGTTCTCTTTCTGAAGCTTTTCTGCTTTAATTAGTCACTGACGTTTTACTGGAAACTTAACTCTCATGCTCTTAAGATATCTGATAAAAAAACTCATTCTTTAATAATAATTTAAAAGCATATACAGTTTGGTTTCTACTGTGTTTTCAATTGAGCACAATAAAAGAATGACAAAATGTGCAGTGGAACAGCTATTTACAAAAACACAAAAAACAAAGTCAGAAGTAGCTACAGAATTACATGTCATCCAGAAACACAAAAGGTTGAGGGATGGGGGTCTCCATGATGAATGAAGGAGAAGTTGTGTGTTCCAAGTGGTGGAGAAGACTTTCAAGGCTCTCACGCTTGCAGATACTCCGGCTGCACACGTGCCACTTTCCGAAACTCTTTAGCCTGTGTCCATGGGCACTGCATCTCACACCAGCTGATGGGAATCATTTGGGCACCTGAATTCCAAAAACAATGTGGGAATATTGAAATATGCAAACATTTCAACATAATATACAATAACAGCACACTAAAAATGATTGCGTTGCCATGTGGGGAATATTTTCAGTCAACCAGGTCATGATAATCCAAAAAAGGTTGGATTCTGTTCAAACTGTTCAAAAACAAAACAACTGGAGAAATGTCTTCCTCACATGCATATAAGTGTGAACTGGGGTGAAACTGAGCAGGAATCAAACTTATTGCTGTGTTGTAAGAGTTTGAATGTTGTTTTGGGTTGTTTTTTTTGTTGGAGGTAAATGGCTTCTTTCACTTTGCTCTCAAACCATCTGTCTTCTCTGTCTAAAATATGAACATTTTGGTTTTCAGCAGTGTTCATTATTCTTGAGGCCTAGTTATACTGAAAAGGTAGCTCTCCTGTGTTGAGCCATGCATCTGTGGAGAGGTTGTTTAGTTTCTCCAATATAGAGGTCTGAACTTTCTTCACTGCAAACACCACACCACTCATCTTGGGTTTGGGGGTTCTGAATAAACATTTTATTTGTCTCCTCTGTGGGAAACTAGTTCCCCTGCTGAGACCTGATGCACAGAAACATACAATACAACTAGAATTATAAAATAAAAATATGATAATGAATAAGGCGACGCCTGTAATGGGCTGCGTGGCCTCAGGCACCGGTCCCCCCATCCAATTAATGGGCTGGATGTACTGGAACTTAAGTCTCGCTCATTGGGGAGCGATCCCATCATGAGTGACTAATAAAAGCATCTCATCTCATCTCCTCTCAATTTAAAAATATGCTGACATTATGACTACTAAGATTTAGTAAGACTACTAAGATAGTTCTAACATACTAAAATTTGATTGGTTCATTGATGGTGAACCTTGTAGCTCCTCTCAGTTCAGCAGAATGGATTTGGTGTCAGACATGACAGCTGACAGTTAATGTTGTTAAATGTCTGTAAAATGCCTGTCTGGTTCAAATGTTCTTGGGAGGTTAAGAGATAAATGAACTTGAATAAAAACTTTAATTGTGCTCCACCACTAAAAGAAATTCTAGGAAATGACTTGATAAGTCAAAAGCCAACTTAAATACATTTGAGGCTTTTCTAACCAAATCTCCTATGTCAATTCCATTTTTATCAATTACGTCAAATTGTTAGCAACATATTTTTTGGAGACTTGAGACAACCTGTGTTTGTTCAGAATATGATTACTCTGTATAGATTTACCCGCTTCACTGTGAGCCACCACCACGCCCAGTTCATTCTCAGCCGTCGTCAATAAGTAGTTGGACTGAATGTCCCCGAGAGAAATCTGACATTGTAGGTCAAGGTGTTACAACAGACACAGACAACACCAATTCTCTCTAATTCATAATAAAAACAGATTCAGAAATTTTAAAAATCCATAAAGAAAAAAATTAAAGCACTTGCAATCTAGTAGCAGTTTGTGAAATGTGCTACATAGTAATCCCCACACACTGTTAATAAACATTCCTAAAGATTTAAATAATTATAATAGTAATTAATCATCAGGGCTTGCGCATTATATAACCCTTTATAATATAGGAAATTCCTACACATCACATAAACATACAATACTTTTTCTACTTTTTCTAATTTTTGTAGAGAGTCCGTTACTTTCTTTTTGTAATTTTTGGTTGGGTCTCTTTTCAGTGCCTCATAGGTGTTACTGTTCCCCAGTAGTTGCATTATTTTCTCATGATAGTCAGTTGTGTTGAGAATCACTGTGCATCTGCCTTTGTCTGCTGGCAGAATTGTGATATTACAGTCTTTGCTGAGGGATGTAACCGCCCTATTTTCCTGCGATGTTAGAGGTGGGCATTTTTGCACTAGAGAGTGATGCTGTGACCTTGATCCTAAGTTCATCTGCTTCTGCTCCTGCCATGTTATTGTTTCTTATGGCTGATTCTGTGGCAGTGATAAATTCTGTGATTTGAAGTTGCTTAGGGGTTATGGCAAAGTTGAGTCCCTTGGACGATACATCCATCTCTGTTTGTGTGAGTTTTCTGTCTGAGAGATTTTTTTCCACATTCCAAAGAGATTAAGCCAGCAGTCTAACCAAGGTTCAGGTGATCAAGTGCCCAACTTACACCAGAACAATAGCGCCTAACGACCCAGGACAGCAACAGGTTGGGTCACTGATCTGCATCTGAATTTGAATGCATTCAGGAGGCTGGACCTCCATGTCCTTAAATACAGAACTTCACCAACTGTTTGTTGCTCAGTGAAGCTACCAGAACTGACAAGGACTCCCAGATGGGTGTCGAAACGTCTTCTAAACAAGAATTGATCTAAGTCCGGTTGCATCCGATTTAAGCCTGTTTGCTGATACAGATATACAATTTAAATTTTTGGTGAAGAATCAACAACAAGTGGGACCAATCGTGAAGTGGAATGAAATTTATTGGATGTCAAACTTTTTTAATAAATAAAAAACTGAAAAGTGGGGATGTGCAATACTATTTGGCCCCCTTGCATTAATACTTTGTAGCACCACCTTTTGCTGCAGTTACAGCTGAAAGTCACTTGGGGTTTGTCTCTATCAGTTTTGCACATTGAGAGACTCTAATTCTTGCCCATTCTTCCTTGCAAAACAGCTCAAACTCAGTGAGGTTGGATGGAGAGCGTTTGTGAACAAGCAGTCTTCAGGTCTGGACTTTGACATGGCCATTCCAACACCTGGATACGTTTATTTGTGACCCATTTCATTGTAGATTTGGCTTTATGTTTTGGATCATTGTCTTGTTGGAACATAAATCTCCATCCCATTCTCAGGTCTCTTGCAGACTCCAACAGGTTTTCTTTCAGATTGGTCCTGTATTTGGCCCCATCCATCTTCCCTGTCCCTGCTGACAAAAAGCAGGCCCGAACCATGATGCTGCCACCATGTTTGGGGATGGTGTGTTCAGGTAGATGAGCTGTGTTGCTTTTACAGCAAACATATTGTTTTGCCTGTGATGGACTTGCGACCTGTCCAGGGTGTATCCCGCCCCTCGCACTGCGACTGCTGGATATGGGCTCCAGTGACCTCCGTGACCCTGAGAGGAAGAAGCGGGTAATAGATAATGGATGAATGGATGGATGAATATCGTTTTGCATTGTGGCCTAATAGTTCAATTTCAGTTTCATCTGCCCACAGCACCTTCTTCCACATGTTTGGTGTGTCTCCCAGGTGGCTTGTGGCAAACTTTAAACGAGACTTTTTATGGATATCTTTGAGAAATGGCTTTCTTCTTGCCACTCTTCCATAAACGCCAGATTTGTGCAGTGTACGACTGATTTCTTGTCCTATGGACAGACTCTCCCACCTCAGCTGTAGATCTCTGCAGT
>JAVKLF010000077.1:8890443-8901366 GCA_034783495.1 Millerichthys robustus | reverse complement strand
ACCCACCTTGCCTGCTGGTGGTGGTCAGAGGGCCCGGTGGCGCCGGTGCGTGGCAGCCTCGCCTCTGTCAGCAAGCCTCAGGGCAGCTGTGGCTACAATGTAGCTTACCACCATCAGTGTATGAATGTGTGTGTGAATGGGTCAGTGACTGTAGTGTAAAGCGCTTTGGAGTCCGTAGGGACTTGATAAAGCGCTATATAAGTACAAGCCATTTACCATAAGTATGAAAATTGAATAATATGAAATGAAAATATTAAAAAGACATCAATACAGCTGGATGAAAGTTGTAATATAACACAATAAAAATGTAATCATACTGTAACTATAAAATGATTGCATATATTATAACAAAAATTGATTTCACTTTAAATTTGAACATTTTTTTAAAAGGTCAATTTATATTGTCTGATTGATTAGATTGACAACAATAAAAGCTTACATTATCTAAAAGGGTTGAATACTTTTTGTAGGCACTGAATGCTTCTTTAAATAAGAATTTTTTTTAACAAAAAGTTAAAACCTCTAGACTTCTTTCAGTTTTAGAGAGAGTTCTATTTCAGCAGAAATGTAAAAGGCAGCTCCCCCGATTCAAAACCGGTACAAGTTACCACAGTCTGCAGATCTGAAGAAGTTGACTGCTGTGTAACTGGTTAAATGTTATTTGCAAGAGCATTTATTTACAAGTAGTAAGAGTTTAACATTAATTCAGTTTTCAGTAGGAAGCCAGTGCAGAGACCTAAGAACAGATGTAATGTGTTCAAACCTCCTGCGTAATTCCGGTAGTTTAGAGGAAGTCTCTAAATGAAAAGCAACGAGTGGAAACATACAAAAATTTAATAAAACTGGACCAAGAACTAAGCATTGAGGTACACCACAAACAACTCCTACATTCTGAAATACCTAACAAAAAATTTGTATTACAGCAGCAATCAAAAACCTGTACTGCTACTCCTGCTCACACTTAAAAGCGTAAAACTAAAAGAATTGAATGTTTATGACTCTTGAAACAGCTGTCTGGTTACAGGTTTGATTGTGTGATCCAATTCTGTTTGTCAGTCAGAAAATGATTCTGTGTCTTTCTTCTTTATTTTCAGAGCTTTCAGGGGTGGGTTGTTTGTACTGTAAGGCTGACCTGAGTGGCAATGACAAAGTGCAGGACCACATCTGCAGTCAACACGTCAGCCAGAGTGGTGAGGCGCTTAGCTGCCCTCTCTGCTCTCTGATCTGCGTCTCCCAGCTGGAGCTGCAGGAGCACGTGCTGTCTTGTCACATGGAGGCACAAGAGGAGCAGGGGAACAGCAGGGAGGAGCAGGCCTCCACCTCCTACACGGTAACACCGGCTTCACCATTCAGCTTTCACACAGGGATTATCGTATTTGTTGCCATGCTTACAGTGAGTCGTAAAATCAAGGATGAATACTTCTATTTTTTTGGTTTACAACCTAAAATTTAATTGGATTTAGAGTTCCATTGAAAACAGTAATCTAAAACATACTTTAAATTAAAAATTTTGTTAAATGGTAACTGGCCTGCACTTGATTTTGTCGAGTCCAAGGACTCCAAAGCGCTTCACACTACAATCAGTCATTCACCCATTCACACACACTGATGAGTAATGGTAAGCTACATTGTAGCCACACCTGCCCTGAGGCAGTCTGACAGAGGCGAGGCTGCCATTACAACAGCTCCACTGGACCCTCTGACCACCATCAGGCAAGGCGGGTGAAGTGTCTTGCTTAAGGACACAACAACTGAGACACATGGAGCGGGCAACCCACTGGTTACAGGAGGAATCCCCACCACCTGAGACACTGTCACCAGAGACCGTATGATGACTGAGGAAACTGTACATGGGTCAAAGACAAAGTTGTGCATAAGCACAGTTTAGATTTAGTTAGTAAAAACCTTGAACATCCCATGGCTTTCAGTTAAATTCATCTTTAGAAAATGGAAAGATGATGCTACCACAGCAAACCTGCAGATAAAGTGTTGTCCACCAAAACTCAAGGAGTAGGCCAAGATAACCCTGATGGAGCTACAGTGTTTCTACAAACGGGAGAATCTACTCATGGGACCACTACATGCTGCACAGAGGTGGGCTTCATGGAACAATGTCAAGGAAGACATTAAATTAATAAGACAAACTGCTAGGAGTTTCTTCCCAAATGTCAAAAAAGATTCTATGGTTTGATGAGGCTAAACTGAAATTTTTGGGCCATCCAAGTCTGGCTCAAATCCACCACTTTTCATCATGTTGAAACTCAAACTACTGCAAATGGTGGCACTACTGGGTTTTGGGGTCTACAACGAAACACACATATTCACACAGTTTTTTAGTTTTATATTTATTAGAATTATTTCTAAAAATATTACTAATTAAATTGATCTAGAACAAAATAAAAATATTCCAGGTTAGTAAAAAAAGGATACTAATAGGACAAATACAGCCTATTGGCTGTGGAAGAGTGGTTAGGGGAGTCAGAGGGCCCGGTGGCGCCGGTGCTTGGCAGCCTTGCCTCTGTCAGCGAGCCCCAGGGCAGCTGTGGCTACAATGTAGCTTACCACCATCAGTGTATGAATGTGTGTGTGAATGGGTCAATGACTGTAGTGTAAAGCGCTTTGGAGTCCGTAGGAACTTGATAAAGCGCTATATAAGTACAAGCCATTTACCATTTATCAGTGATCACAAATTGGGATGGAAACCATTAAACATTTGTTTGTTAATTCATCCCTTACAAAAGAAGTTTAAAGTTTAGCTCAAATACAATCAAACTGGAATAATAAAAGTTCATGTTCATAGGTACATGAAATTGTACCATGACAGACATGAACCGGTACAGTAATCATTGATTACCACTTCCAGAGTGGCAAACATTTTATTTAACAGCATTACAACAGAAAATAAAGGCAAAAACGATACTATCTGATACTATCTACATTCTGCACCAAAGAAAGCATGGTTGGTTCAGAATAACATGCTGAAGGAAAAATCCGCCTGCTTAATTGAAATCAGCTGTGCTGCGGTTTGGACAGCTGCAGCCAAGGGAGACGAGGTAAATTTACGGCAAGCTGTTGTATTTTGTAAGGGATACTTTGAAAATACTGTGGCAAGCCTTTTGAATATTTATTTAATATCCATTATAAGTTGAGTGTTTCACATTTTATTTACGTATTTTATATTTTCACATTGAGAGATGTTTTTTATTTTGTCTGGGTCAAATTATTGAAGCAAATTCTCATTGGTGTTTGTTTTGTTCAGATCAGTTTCAGAAGGAACACCAAAATAATAAATTTCCATGAGTAGAACAAAACAGAGCAGAGAGTATAACTTATAATACGTAATACTGTATATAATACACAGCTGTTTTTGGTTCTATTAGGTGATTTCAGCGGATTCTGTGGAGGGCAGAGAAGACGGAGCTGAGGTGAACATCCTTCCTAAGGAGCAAAACCAGCTGGGAGCCGGCGCACATGTACTAGTAACATTAGCAGGTGAAGCAGAGGGCCAGTCCTCGGGGGAGGTGTTGGAGGTGAACATGTACGACCTTCTGAACAGCTCCGTGGCCTTCATCTGCGAGGACAAGGAGACAAGTGTTGACTCCTAACCAAAAATACAAGTTGCGTCATTTAACACCTGCAGCAGGATCTCGAGTTGCAGGTTTCAGTACTGTTAGTGTCTGAGCAATCCACAGTTTAAGGCAGGGCTGTTAACCAGGTTGGGTTGTAGTTACTCAAAGCCGACAGCTCCGACAGCTAGGGGTCCAAACACGGTGGGGTTGGGGTGCCAGTAATGGTAAGTGAACCACAGCATTATGTAGAATAACAAGTATTATTATGTTTTACTTTTTCATTTAGTTTATTTTGTTGCATTGAGTCATAAATGAAAAAATTACAATTGATTTCAAATCTACTTTTATAATAAACTGAATTTTTAAAAAAAGTTAAGATTGGGAGGGTTTACAGAAGTAACCAGGCAGTAGAATGCTCCTGGTTTAATAGAACCGTAGTGATATTACAATTGTACTGGTCAGTAGAGTGGATTCGTTGTGATATTTTTGTCTTTGTGAGCTGAAGGCTGATGTGGAAAAGTAACAACCATTCCCAGTATTGTGTTTCTGACATATTAGAACAGTTCCTTTACCTGCAGGGAACTGGTGCCTGTCTCCAGGGGACAGTGTCCACCCAGGACTGACTCCATCACAAACACAACAAAGCAAATACTGGAAAAACATAACCATTTTCAAAGTTCTGCTTTTGTTACAAGCTGAGTGTTGCTTGCAGTAACCTGACTAACTATTGTGTGCAATGATGTTCACAAACAGAGTTATTACTGAACTGTGTATTTGATTAAATCACTTTTGTCCAAATAAACAGAAGTGAAAATCTGTTTATTTCTGCTATTTCATGGCTTTTTAAGGAATGAGGAGTCATAGCAGTTTGAGGTTCAGTAACTTTCTGAGTTCAGTATTAATTCACTTCCCCCTTTTTGTATAAATTGATAGTTTGCTGCATTCTAAGAATTAAAGGATAATCTGTAAACTTGGTACTTTGCTGTGGAATGTGTTGAGACTCTTTGGTTGAGATTTTAGGTTGTTCTGATATAATATGTAAATTGATATTTTTATTTTTTTGTTCAGTATGAGATTTGTATCCCTCTGACTGATTTAAATATAATTGTATGTTTTGGCACTCTTCACCATTTGGTTGAGTTGAATAAAACTAAAATGAAAAAATGATAAAGACATGGCATTAAAATCAGTGTATCATTTGTTCTTTCTATTTTCATTTGGCAAACAAAAATCAAAAAATGAATAATTGACTGGTAATTATTATTTTATTTTTTTTTATGACAGGACAAAAAAATGCCTGGTTTTTCATATTTCACTTTTAGGCTCAGATCAAAAACACGAAATGGAAAAAACGGCGCCAGGATAGAATTTGATTTTAATATTTAATTGTTACAGTTTAGTTGACCTGGACCTACTTTAATGGTGATAAGAAATTCAATTCTACTGCCCCCCCTGCAAGCCGGAGAGGCTGATCCCACAGACTTCACAACACATTTAGTTAGTAAAACAAAGAAATAAATAAAAAGACAGTAACACTTTGATACGTAGTCATGTCAAGGTCGTTAGCTACTTTATTTTATAATCTACAGTTTCTAGTGTAGGAAATACATAAAAATAGCGCTGATATGGTGTGTGTGTTTTTATCTCGGCAAGTCATTGTACCACAACCTGATGGATATAGCTACCAAACACTGTTTTCAACAAATCGGGTTTCTTTTTTTATATTAAAAGTATGACTAGTGATGCTCAAAAACACCAATTTCCTTTCCAATCCAATACTGAGTAAAATCTCTCAAAAATCATTAAAATACATAAAAAATGACATAAAAATACAGATCAAAAGTTAATGTTACAGGGGATAGACATGTAAAGTGCTTCTGCTGGACCTGATTATTTTAGACAAAACACAACATACATTGACGATCAAAAATGAATAGCCTACTAGACATTGATCCAGTAGGCTAATAGCTATGTCATATTTTACATTAGAACGCAATTGACTGAAAAATAATGTTTTTATGTTTGCAAAAAGCCACATTTTTCATGTCCAGCAGCGTGAGCTTCCGTCATGTCATAGCCGGTGATGTTCAAATTGATACTGCAATACCAGACCTTTATGCCTTAAAATCTATTCTCAAACCCAAGTACCATACTTCAGTCATTAGGCATAATGTATTTTAACAAGAACACGTTCAAAAGTCAATAAATTATTGAGTTATTGCCTAAATAAGGGGGCACTGTGGATCAGTTGGTAGAGCTGTTGCCTCCCAGCAAGAAGTTCCCCGGATCGAATCCCGACCGAGAACATTTCTGGGTGCTCGGGTGGATTTCCTCCAGGTACTCCGGCTTTCTCCCATGCAGACCAAAAACATGACTGTTAGGCTAATTGGTAACTCTAAATTGTCACTAGTTGTGAGTAAGAGAGTGAATGTTTGTCTCTATGTGTCCCTGTGATGGACCTGCAACCTGTCCAGGGTGAAACCCATCCCTTGCACTGTGACAACTGGATACGGACACTAGTGACCCCCGTGGCCCTGAAAGGAAGAAGCAGGTAACAGATAACGGATGGATGCCTAAATGAGACAGGAACATAATATTATGCATATAACTACTGTTCCCTGAAGGAGAGGAATGAGGTACAACACATAGAGTATCACGCCCCCACGTGACCTAACTGAAGACACCTTAAATCACACCGTTAGGCAAATGACGTGTGATGACGGGTGGCAGATCCCGCCTGCATATAAATACACCCCCATCACAGTCATTCAGTTTGATGGCCGCTTTTCACAGAGCCAAGCTGACCGGCAGGGCAGAAAAATGTGTTGTACCTCGTTCCTCTCCTTCAGGGAACAGTAGTTATATGCATAACATTACATTCACTTTCAGCCAATTCACTTGGTACAACACAGAGTATGGGACATGTGTACACGCCCCACTGAGCAGCCATCAAACCTAAGACTGAGTTAGTTAGAAACCTCCAAACCAGCAGAAAGGACAGAATGAGGAAAGAGAACTGTTGACTTGGGTTCAGTGAACTTTTCTGAAAGTTTACCGAGAAA
This sequence comes from Millerichthys robustus, assembly GCA_034783495.1. Lineage (NCBI taxonomy): Eukaryota > Metazoa > Chordata > Actinopteri > Cyprinodontiformes > Rivulidae > Millerichthys > Millerichthys robustus. Next base: position 8,894,735 of record JAVKLF010000077.1, on the reverse strand, counting down.
CCCAGGGCTTGAATGTGGGACAGCATCAGCGGCAGCCGCCTGCTCTCTGGAACTGGCTATTAAAACCGAGTCGTCCAGATAAGCTAGAATGTGAATACCCTTTCCTCTGGGCTGTCTCCACAATTTTTATAAATGTGGGAGGGGCGAGTAACAGACCGAAGGGTAAGACCACGTACTCGTATGTTATTCCCTTGAAAGCAAACCTCAGAAAACGCCTGTGTTCTGGGTGTATTGCTATGTGAAAGTGAGCATCCGTCAGATTGATTGTTGCAAACCAATCGCCTGGGCCGACAGCGTTCAAAAGTTGTCTCAGCGGCAACAATTTGAATTTGTATCTGCGTAGGTGCTTGTTTAACACTTTTAAATCCAGGATGGGACGTAGCCCACCCCACTTCTACGGAACAACAAAAAAGCGGCTATACCAACCTCTGTTTGCTTCCGAAGTGGGAACCACAGGCACTGCTCTATTTGTTAACAAAGTATTTATTTCTTCTACTAAAACCTTCGCTGCTTCGGTCCCCACAGTTGTGTTTATAACCGATTGGAACTGGGGGGGTCTTATCCGAAACTGCAACCGGTAACCCGTCGCAACGGAACAGAACTCTTTCGATCCATGGGGAAAGTGTGCATGCATGCCAAAGAGGTACATGTGCAGCCAGACAGCTGACCTGATGCACTATTAGTGAGGAGGTTCTATTGGAACGGAGAGGAGCAGCTCTGTTTGACTGTTGTGCACGTTGTGGCACACAGTATTTAGATTTTTTGGCAAAGGAATTGCACTCTTTATTGAAACATGTGGAATAGTTACACAAACATTCTGAACATTTTCTCTCCTTTCTTGAGAAACATTTAGCCTACTTAAACCTGGGGCTGAGAGTGCAAACTGTATGTGTGTGTGGGTGTTGTGCTTGGGAGACTGTGTTAGGAAAATGCAGTGCCTCTTGTGGCTGGAACCCTGAACAGAACAAACAAGATGCCTTTTGCGTATAAACAAACAAGCGACGGCAATTAGGTCTCCCTGCTTCTGATGCCTCTCTTTTTTCACGCTGTCCCACGTCGCTAGGATGACTGAAGCTTCTTCTTTCGAGAGGTCAGATCTCGTTGGAAACCTGGAGGAAGGCCTTTGCTCCAAGCCGACTGGCAGGGAGTATGCTTTTTTTGATGGCTGTGAAATTGCAGTGTTGAAAGCTGCGGGTGGTGCTGCTCTCTTAGGCGGTGCCGGTGTTGTCACCGAATTGCATGCGCTCATGTTGGCCCTGGACCTAGCGTCACGTCTGGGAATGATGCAACAAAGAGCTTCAGTTTGCTTTTTCTTAAGCTCGAACTTTGCTTGAATTGCATCAAGGTATTGTCCAAAAAGCCCATAAGTTGACGACAGCTTGTCCAGGTATATGGCCCTGTCCCTATCAGGAACAGGCGTTAGCCATAGGTGTCTCTGAACAACCACTATGGAAGCCACCCCCTCCCCAGTGAGAGTGCTGCACAGCAGGATGTTCAAAGAATATAATCAGCAGTGATTCTGATCCCATTCAAGAGGGGAATCAGATGGCTATCAGAAGGCATCTAAGCTCCTAGTTTGAAGCATGGTGGCCGAGCCCAGGGAGCGAGCAGTGGTTGCTTGAGTGCAATAAGTCTTCTCCAACTGAGATGCAGAAAACCTGTATTGTTTTGAGGGCAGAGTGGCAGAGCTGCCCACACCATGGTTGTATGATGGTGCCAGGTAAGCTGCCAAAGAAGCCTCCATTGGTGGTAAATTAACCAGACCCGCTTTGTCGGCACCCTCTGGAAAAGTCGTCATCATTGTCTTCCGAAAGACTGTGACTTTCCAGGCAGATCATCATCACCTTGAGCTTCGGGGTGATAGTGAGATGGCGATGCAGCCTGTACTGTTTCGGCTAACCCATCCATATACTCTATATGGTCTGCCCATCTGGAAGTGGAAGCTTTTCTTACACATTTTGTAAGATTGTCTGCTGTTCTTAAATTGGCCTTATTTTATTTTAATTAGCTACTGTTCCTTTCCTGAGACAAAAACAAAATGTGTTGTTTAGGTGAAGGCACTTAAATATGTGATCCCTGCACACAGTTTGCTGTAAGATGACCTGGGCCAGACCATCTTACTGCAGAGCAGCTCTAACATTAGTTACATTCTTGATTCACATATATACATCTAAAATCAGAAGGTTAAACAGTCTATGTGAAATTTAATTAATCAGTGCTAAAATGATAAATTATTCTACATATTTTAAGTGATCATTGCGCTATAAACCTCAGAATAGCCAAAAATGACGCTAGAAACAATTTCAAAGGCTACTGAAAATTCAACTCTAACTTAAAAAAAAATGATACATTTTGCAAAAAGAAAATAATTGAAAATGTTAAAAATGATGAAAATTTAGTTACAATATAAAAATGGGAATTTTTTCTCTATTTTATATGGTAAAAAGTTACAAAAAGAGCGACAAATGGAGGAAACAAAATTTATTACAGAATTAATTTCATATTATTCTGACTATATATCTGACTAGAATGAGGAAGACAGACATTAACATCTTACAGTCGAAGCTGGATCAACATTATCAAAATAAAGCTCGGGAAGCATATATACGCTCATTTTCTCAGGTGAGAAAAATAAAGGCAAGAAAAAAATACAATTAACAATCTTATAATTAATGGTGAGAAATATACAAATATAAAATGTATTTCAGAAGAAGTTGAGGATTTTTACAGCACTCTTTTTTACATCTTCATACTTAAAACAAGACTCAGAATTTTTTTTTTGAAAAATCAAAAATGTTATTCCTACCATAGATTAAACATTTAGAAATATTTGTGAAGAAGATTTCCATATAGAAGAAATTGACAGTGTCATTACAAATGTAGCTTCAGACAAAGCCCCCGGCTCTGATGGTTTAACTACAAACTTTTATAAATTCTTTTGGAAAGAGATAAAAATGCTGTTATTTGATGCATTTCTGGAAAGCATTCAGAATAAAGAGCTGACAACATATGACAACAAAGTGTCATCACATTAATACCTAAACCAGGAAAAGATAAAAGGAACCTGAATAATCTAAGACCAATCACGCTTCTCAACACAGATTACAAAATATTTACTAAAGTCCTTGCAGCTTGTTTAAAAGTAAGAACATCAGATATAATTAGTTCCACTCAGTCTGGTTTTCTAAAGGGTAGATCAATCAAAATGATATTTGTCTGGTTCTGGATCTAATTAAATATGCCCATTTAATTGACGATGATGATTGATGATTTTATTCTGTTTCTGGAATTCCAGAAAGCCTTTGATTTGGTGGAACACGATTTTATTCTTGAAACATTTAAACACTTTGGCTTTGGTGAAAATTTTTCAGATTTAATTAAAATGCTATACCGACATAAACCGTTGTGTCTCCTTAAGTGAGGGGACATGTCCAAGAATCAAGATAGAAAGAGGGATTAGGCAAGGATGCAGTGCATCACCTCTCCTGTTCATCACATTTACAGAACTCAGCAATATTCATAAAAAAACTCCAATCTTCAGGGTTTGTAAATTACAAATCAGAACGTTATAAGTCTGCTGGCTGATGACACCACTTTGTTTTTTAAAAAAATAAGGACTAGATCCTGCTAACCATCCAAACAATAAATGTATTTTCCAAAGCTTCAGGCTTAAATCAAAATTTAGAAAAATGTAAATTAATGAGCCTCCATGAATCTCGTCAAACATCAATATGCAACATAAAGGTAAAGCTAGAGGTTTGATACCTGGAATCTGGGTAACAAAAACCGAGAGTAATAGCATCAAACCTAAATAAATGTAAATCGATACTTAACAGTTGGTTACAGAAAGATCTAATTCTCTTTGGTAGGACCCCAATTACCAAAACGGAGACATTATCAAGATAATACTCCTTATTTATACCCCCAAAAATTATCAAGGAAATTAATAAATTAAATTTTAATTTCATCTGGAGACATAAACATCACCATATCAAAAAAGGAAATAGCCAAAAGTTATGAGGATGGAGGAATTAAAGCAATAGATTTTGAACTAATGAAGGATGTTTTAAAATTAAAGTGGCTACAATCTTTTCTTAGAAGTAGTCATGAAATCTGGTTTGCTGTCCTTTATCTGGCGTGTAGTAAAATGGGTGGTATGAGCCCCCTAGTGTTCATACTGAAATAAATAAATCAATCATTATGAAATAAATATCAATCTGAATAAATAATACATTATTATACAATGTGACAATGTAATTGTGAAATAACTTAATGCATTATGCAATTTTAGA
>JAVKLF010000077.1:8876608-8890343 GCA_034783495.1 Millerichthys robustus | reverse complement strand
CAAGCTCCCAGGCCTCTGGTAGAGGACCCGAGCTAAGAGGAAGAAAGACCACCCGCAGTGGGTGAGAAGGGAATTTTATATATATACATATATATATATACACACATATATATATATATATATATATATATACATATATATATATACACACATATATATATATATATATATATATATATATATATATATGTAGTCCTTCTAAATTTGCTTACCTCTCCTCTACTACAGTTTGACCGTTGCTTCTGCTTTCTTCAACTAGAATCTTCTCCTCTTTGGGAAACAACATCTGCACATCCTTCCTGCTGGAGCCTGAACGAACAATAAACAATAAGTTGTCTGGACAGCAAAAAACAAACACAGTTTGTCATAAAACTCAGTGATAAATTACAGCAGAGTGAACTTGTCTCATAAACTACAAACACGAGGTGTTCATTTGTTTCAATTCAAACAATCCAAATACAGACTCAGTTAATCAAAAACTACCATATAAAAAATAGGATGAAGTCATATTTTGTAAGTAAAGTGAGTTTCATGTCCAAAGTGTGGAAGATTATTGTGATTTTCATTTTGTTTCCAATGTAACAGATTAGCACACCCACACTGGCTGCATGTTGCACACATTTTAGCTGCAATTAGGCCATCTAGTCACTTGGCTTGCTACTTTTTTGTGGCATGATGGTGCATTTTACTGACTTTGCCAAAAAAACACTATTTTTTCTTGTTCTGTTTGCATGACGTTAAACAAGTGGAGGCATCAATGCTCTCATGAACAAATGCATACTGTAGTATCTTTACATGAATAGATGGTTTGACACAAAAGGACAGCTACAAAGTAAACACACAAATTTAAACAGTGGATATACAAATACATCCATCACTAATGTCTGCTTGTTTGCCAGTACATTCATGGTTTGCAACACCGGCATCTTACGAGAGAAAGAGGCGGTCCTGTGACTTTGGGAAGTCCAGATACTCTCATAATCCGAGTCTTCCGATTGGTCGGAACATGGAAACTCAGCCACAGTGAGGCTGTTTTCAGCGAGCACATGGTTGTGCATGAGGTCAGTTCCTTGCCAGGCTTTACGCATCAAAAAATAACCAGCAATTAAGTGTTGGGGCGGATGAGGAGACGAATCAAAACCATATTCAATTAAGGATGAAGGTGGTGAACGAAACAGACATCAAGGAGCAAGCGAAAATGCAGGGGGACAAATCAAAGTAAAACAGTTTGTGAGGGATAAATCATGACAAATTTAAAAGACACCGGTAATAAAGAGTGACACAATAGTGACACAACCAGAAACAAGAAACAATATTTGGTGAGTGTTGAAAGCCAATGAACGGAGGCAAGACATAAAAAGAGAGAAGAGAGAAAAAAAACATTGTTAGTGATAGCTCAAAACACACACTGATTAAGACACAGCATGTTGGCCTACGACAAGGTGTGGACGATGTGTTTGGATGTGAACGTGGTTAAAGAACTGAGCAGGCTCACTTGAGTTGAGAGTCTGCCGAGTCTTGGCACTTGTACAGTAGGCCTCGATCACTTTTAGGATCTGAGCGTCCTCTTCCAGAGCTGCTGTGCCTGAAAAACGAGGGTTAAAAAAAGAAGAAATAAACAGAGCATCAGTGTTTGCTTGGAGATATGCCTTTGGTAGCTAAAATCAACAGCTTTCTGCAAACGAACTGCATTTTTGTTCCCACTAGTACACCAAAAAGGATTTTTGACAGTTTTTAAAAAAATTTTATTGCAGTTCAGAGTTTTGAGAAGACCATTCAGCCAACAGGACCCTCCAGAACCGGTAACTGAAAATGATGCCTTTTTTAAATAACATTTTCATGTGTCGGTTGATGGTTGACATGAAGTTTGTTTTTTTCCCCTCTAAAATTCTACTCATGTACAACTCCAGTGTTCATTTCATATTTTACTTTTACTGAACTGCTGGACCACCAAGCTGCAGCAGCAGTCCGGTTCCGTCTGCCGTTATTGCCATGTTTTCAGTCAACAGGAGTCAGGCCTGGAACGGCCGATCCTTCATGCAAGAGGATCTGTTTTTCGTAATGCTCTTTTTTTGCTCTTTACACCTGAACTATAACAATTTTGTCAGACAAAATGAGAAAGAACTCCACAGCAACTTGCAGCCCCAAAGGAGGCACTTCTTCAACCCCTGGTAATGGATTTTACAGTCCTTAAAATGTAAAAGCAGAGCATCACCTAGTAAGCTAAAATAAAAATCAGAGTAGTGGGTTGAGGTTAAAAAAATATTACTGAAATAAATGCATTATTTTATGATATGATAAAATGGGATCAGAAAAATGCATTTATGATGGAATTCAACACTTACAATGAGTTTATGGGAGTGTTTGAAACCATTTTAGCAAAGTAAAAAACAACTTTTGAAGGATTTTTAGGCTTTGTCATGGTCAATCATATTTATTGACAACACCAACAAAGGAAAAAACACATTAAAATAAATGCATAGCCAATTTTTTATCAGAAGACCTTTTGAGAGGTCAACATGTAAAACATTTGATTTAGGAAATAAAGTTGTAAATCTTGTGTTAGGCTGTACTTACTCTTTCTAACAGTGAAATCTTCCTCTGAAGGTTTCCTCTCTGGCTTCCTTTTAGGAAGCAGCTTCTTTACATTCTTAGGACTCTTACTCATATCCTTCAAAATAAAAAAAAGAAAAAGAAATGCTCTAAATCAATAAATACAAAGCATTTAAATATTTGCTACCATTCCTAGACAACTTAGCTTATTAAAAATCACTCTTAAATCTAAGTTTACAAGTTGTTTTGATTCATTTTTACAGCTGAGTGTTCAGCACCTCTTTGAAGCACAGAGCAGCAGACGGTCGGAGAGGAGGTGCGGGGCGAAGGCAGCTCAGTGTCCAGGGTTTGGGGGTGCTTGGTGGCTCCAGGGGCCCCCATGTGGAGTGGCTGCCAGGGTCTGGCACGTATGAGGACAGATGAGGCAGCGTGTGGTACGAGTTTCTGCAGCTCTCCACACGAGACTCTGAGTGTCTGGAGGGAGTGGGAGAATGGGAGGGCAGCTGCGAGCAGAAGCAGGAGAGAGAGCAGTGAGGATGATGAAGATCCGCTCACCAACAGGTTTTCACAGCTGCTCTTTAAAAACCGGAGGCTTACTGTGTGGCAGACGGCCCGAGGCTTGTATAACTGCGGAGGAGTAGTGTGCGTGTGTTTGGTGAGAAGATCCAGCCACTCTTGTAAATCACGCTGACTGTTACAAGCTACCTGTATCCGCTCACACTGGCCACCTGCACAACCACATGCACAAAGGAAAAACAGAAAAAAAGGACAAATAACCAAAAGGACATCTTCCTACCATATTAAAAAAAACTCAATAATTTTGTATAACTGCAGGTTTCTAACCAGATATTTCAAAAGCATTCCTTAAATTCTCCCGATCTTCAATCCTGGAGATGAGCATTCCTGACAACGACATCTTCCCCTGCAGACATAAACAAACAAACAACACGAGAGAGGAAATAAACACTTGTGGTCCTGCTTAGGTGCTTAAAAATATGAATTTATTTTAATCTGTGTTAATAATGGAAGTACAAGAGCTGTAAATATTGGTCCAGAGATCAGTATGTGGTCACAGGAAACACACCTGGTAAATAAATCCACTCATTCTCAGGCTGACAGAGACCATGAGCAGAGTGTGAGGGAAGAGGAGGAGGTAGCATTCATTGGACTCCTGAAAGACAGAGCAGCTTTTAGATGTGCTTTTTAAAAAAATCTGATCCCATTTAAGTGTCTGATTTCACACTGGAGCTGTACCTGACAGTTCTGTGAGTGAACTTTGACCTGGGACATGTGGAGGACTGGGCCGAGAGTTCTGATGTTGTCTCCTTCCCAGTTTCTGATGGGTTCCGTTAAAATCTGCAGCTCCAGGCCCTTCTTCTTCCTCACCTCCTGACACTGAGCCTGAACAAAAACACACACAGATAAAACAAGTCCCAAAAACTCAGGAAAGGTCTAGCGTTCGCTGAAGGAATGGATGTCCCCCACCACCAGACTTTAAACAGCAGACTTTAAAAATAAGATAATCTCATGGACATGGGAAATAACTGACAGTAAAGAGAACTGTGTCTCACTTCGAGGCGTTTAAAGGCCGCCATGGCTGCGTTGAGGTCAGATCTGTCAGGATGTTGTTCCTAAACGACAGAAAATATTCAACATGAAAACCCAATATTTTGTTTCTGTCTTGCCATGTTTTTTTCAAAAGTACTTGATTAGTTTTACCACTATTACTTAATAAGTTAGACAACAGTTTTTTCTCAACAGCATATGTCGTGCATCGTTGTGTGCTTTTGTGGGTTTAGAAAAGCAATATGACAGGGTGAGGAGGAAGAAGCTGTGGTGTTGTATGAAGAGATCTGGAGTGGCAGAGAACATGTGAGAGGAAGGCAGTGAGGATACAAGGAGCAGAGGTCACAAAGGTGCAGGACTTCAAGTACTTCGGGTCCACTGTCCAGGAAAATGGGGAGTGTGGCCAAGAAGAGAGTCCAGGCAGGATGGAGTGGATGAAGAAAAGTTTCAGGAGTCATTTGTAACAGCAAAGGTCAAAGGAATGGTTTACAAGAGATCAGCTATGTTGTGTGGTTTGGAGACAGAACTGGAAGCAGCTGACAATGCAGATGTTCTCCTCAGGAGTGACAAGGATGGAGAAAATTAGGAAAGAGATCATCAGAGATACAGCACAGGTTGAACTACTTGGAGATAAAACCAGACTGAGATGGTTCGGACATGTCCAGAGGAGGGACAGTGTTGATAGAAGGATGTTAGAGGAAGACAGAGGAGATATATGGATGCATTTAGAGAGGACATGGAGGTAGTTGGAGTGAGGACAGAGGTGGAGAGGGATGACTCTCTGTGGTGAACCCTGAGAAGGGAACAGCCGAAAGAAGTATATCAGCCCTGTAATATAACTCGACTAAAGCCTACAACACAGAACCATGCTTACTTCCATGTGTCTCTCCAGTTCTTTCAGCAGTGCTGGATATCTCTCCAGTCTGGTAAAGGGTTTACTCAAACTGGTGGTCAGTGTCATGATGCCAGGACTGGATGCTCCTTTTGACTCCATGTATTCTCCCAACTCCTCTCTGGGACACACATTCACAAGCAAACTACTTAAGCAGATCAAGAATAGTCATATTCACATTTCATGGTTTTTATATACAAAAAAATGTATTTTTACCCATGCTGTGAGAGAACACTGACTGCAAATGGATGATTGGAGCAATAGGCTACATATACGGTGTTCATCTGGGGCATCAGGTTTAGGAAAAATCCCCCAATTTTCTGCTGGTTCTCGGGGAGTCTACACAAACGGCATCACATTTTTAGACTGGATAAAACAGTTTTACACTAATGATGAGCAATAAAGAGGAGAAATCTATCTAAAACTGACATTACATTCACTCTTTAGAGAGTTTTTACAGTAAGTAACTTGTATTTATTTTCAGTATTTTTGTGCTTGAATGCAGTGAAGCTGTAACATCCAGTGACCACTAGATGTCTCTGTTGCTTTAATAACTGTAAGCACCAACTGAACGGGACATCCTGCAGGAAAAAAAGGATACAAGTTTCTGTAAACAATGGCAACATGTCTATTGTCTATGTAAATGTTTTCCTAATGAACCGTTTCCACTTTGAATGCCAAGAAAATAAAAACTATATGCACATGGAAACAAGAAAAACAATCACAACAGTCATTAAAAAATCAGCCCAAGGCTTAAATTCCAATAAAGTTTAGCTATGCCGTGATAACAGGAATTACTGATCTACGTTAGACAAAACATAAATAATAAACAAAACACCAACTTTGTCTGTTCATCTAAGGACTGCAGTAGTGTCTGTTGAAAGGTTGAGATCTCTTCCAGATTTCCCTGAATATGGCTGATGTCGGCACTGCTGAGTCTGCAGAACAGAGGAGACCAAAAACAAGGGAGGACTGTAAAGATTTGTCAATGTCTTTTGATCATACTTAAACCACTCGTCACGTGAGAGGCAAAAACAGCCAGACAGCCGTTGGAACGATAATTCTTTGTATATCTCTGGAATTTCGAAGTGCATTCCAAAAATTCTAACTGCAATCTAAACAGTTCAAATGTTTTGTTTGTGTTCAAAATGTTCCAGGTGCATTCCAAGCGGAGAAACATCAAACATCAATCAAAGCTTACTCTAACTATATCTAAAGTGTTTAGACTTTAAGTTATCTAGTATTTAGATATTTCAACTTTAAATACAGCATTCTAAACATTGTGATTTTGCTTTCGAGGGAGAACTGAAACGGTGATCCACTTTAAATCTTGGCAGAACGTTCCAAATGCACCTCAATTGCTGCAAGAATCTATTAAGAAAAATTTATCAAACCAGCTAAAATGAACTCAGAAATTCGTCGGAATAGAACTTGTCAAAATGGAGATTGAATGCAGTTGGAACGTTCTGATTGGTCCTCGAATAAGCATAATTCAGAACACAGTCTGTTCTCATAAAAATTCAGCCAATCAATCCACATTTTATCTGACTTTTACATCAAGGTAGGGGTGAATGGAGGTTGCGTTTGAATTTTAAACGTGAACGACCACCCTGAAAAACATCGGATCTGAGCAAAAACTTTGAGCATAAAGACCTGTAGTGTGAATGTAGTGTAGACGTGATGAGGAAATAAGGCAGATCCATTTAAGATATTTTGTGTTAATTTAGTGCACTGGTAACCAACCCCAAAAAAGGTCTGCTTCATTACTTCCAAACTGATTTTCATGTTGGTTTTTTTTTCTGATGAATCAGTAAGTTTCACCTGTCTGTCGGGTGAAGTGAGCGAAGGTATAGACCAAGGAGACTCTGAAGCTCCCTTGAATATTCATTCTCCGCTTCCAGGATGTTCTGTAGAACCTGAAAGAGACGTGAAGTCTTTTAGTAAAAAACTGTTAAAAGCTACAAGAGTAACACTTTTTTTTTTCATAAGAAAATTGACTTCAATGGAAAAGAAAACGCTGTGAAACGTAATTTAAAAATTCAGATTTTCTCCTGAGACAAATTAAAAAAAAAAAAAAAGACTAAAAACAATCCTGGCAGGTTGAAATAAGTCTATAAAGTTGGCTTTCGGAGAGTGAAGTTAATGAAGAGAGTTAAAGGATCCTTTGGGAGCTGTAAAACTGGCTCGAGTAGCTTTCGCTTGCAAAACTCAGCCTTCGAGTCTGACTCTACAAACTAATTGGCTACTCTCGCTGCAACTCCAGAAACCTCACAGGAAAAAGGTTTGTGGTTAAAAAAAAGGAACACTGTCAAATGAGTACAACAAGTGATAACTCTAGTTATTCTCGCAAAGGAAAGTTTACACATGTTTTTATTTTTAAAAATCGGTCTAAGCTATAAGAGAAAAGCCAATTTAAAAAAGAATAAACTGGTGTTTGTGTGTGCCCCAAACAAATATAAAACCCAAAGCCTGCATCTTCCACAAAAATGAGTTTCTATACTATGGTTGGGGTTCTTATAAAAGTCCCAACCAGAATATGTAAAAAAAAAACCAGTTCATGTAAACTTCCTTTACGGGAAGAACTGGTGTTTCTCTAATATATATCAATAGTATGACTAAGTGAGACACTATTGGGAGGTAAGTGGGAGGGTTTCTGGACATGTCCAACTGAGAGGAAACCCTGGGGAAAATCCAGGACAAGCTCGGAAGACTATGTCTCTCAGCTAGCCAAGGCAAAAAACTTGGAATCCACCTAGAAGAGCTGGAAGAGCTCAAGCTGCTGCCCCTGGGACCCGACTGTGAAACAAGCGGAAAATGATGGATGGGTGGATGGATGGACAGACGGATGTGCTCTTATAAAATAAAAATAAAAACTTTCATCTTTATCTTTTTGTGCACTTTTGTCTGCAGCTTTGACTTCAAGCGGGGGGATAAATGTGATTGAGGTACCAAATATAAAACCATCTGCAGGGACTTCTTGTTACATTATTAAAAACCTTCACAAACACACCCACAAGAAGGAGCCAACCCTGTGGCAAGGCTGCCCCAGAAACCACCGGACTGGAAGAAATAACCTACATTATATCTGTTGCAGTCTGACACGTAGGAATCCAGGCTCCACAATAACTACATGCTTATCCAGGCACACTTCTGTGATATGTACTGAAATGTGAATAAAAAATAAGTCACAGTGACAAATCCAAAAAAGAAGGTAGAAATTAAACAATCATCCACAAGTTTGCCAAAGAAGCAATAATGAAATATCATACTGTTGCTTTTAAATGATTTTTTTTTAACCCAAACTAGCTTTTGTGCTGAGTGAGGGGGTGTGGATCAGACTTTCGGACGATACGTGGATGTTTATGTGAATACAAATTTATTTTTGGGTTTTATTTCTTTTTCACAGAAATGCCAAAATTATACTAGATTTTGGGAATGTTAAAAAATATCTATTGTATATTGAATAGACCCTAAAACTGTCACAAAAATATGATAATTAATCTAACAACGTTGATCATTCAATAGTTCAAATCACTCTACTAATCCAACCTTAGGAGATACAGAAGGTCCAATTTTTCAATAATTTCTGGTAAATCTCAAACCCAAGTTTCCAGTAGTGGCCATCAAAAGTTAGCATCACCAACCACCAATCCTCCAACTAAAAAATTTGCTTAGCAGAATCTAAACTACTAAAAAGGTAAAAGAAAATTGGTGGAAGCTAATGCTAACTGATAATGGCTAACTCAAGGTCTGTAATTTAAACACAGATGTGTGGTCCAGTATTCACAGAAATGTCAGAATCTTAGCTAGCAGCTCATAAAACCATTTCTACGTTCACTATACACAGTTAAAACCACAAGCAGTTGAATTGGAAAGTAAACAAATTGCACACAGTCAGGTAAACAGACAACTCATCTCAGCTGTTCACCCCACTGCTTCTTCACACACAACCAACATGTCTGCTAAAAGCAGAGACCTCACAGATTCCAAAACTGTTTCATCAGAATCCAACCAGGATTCACTGAACCACAAGCAAATAAAACCAGAAATATGTCTAGCGTTTGAAAAACAATCAGAATATCCATCTTATCTTTGTTGTATTGCATCTGAATCATTAATCCACCCGGATAAACTACTCCCAAATTCACTCTTTCTGATCATATTATAAGGATTTGAGTGGACGAAGGCGACTGTCACTCAATCTACATCATATGTCTCCTTACAGTGGAAGACTAGGTGGGGACACAAAATGCTAACAATGCTACACGTACAACAAGGCGCAGGATGCAGGTGTGCAGCGTTGCATGTGTGAGGGGATTGTTGTTTTTGTTTCATTAGCATACCAAAGTTAGCAGAACTACATTTAGCAGAAGGTAATTGGACCCCTGACAGTTTTCAAAGTTAGCGAAAATGCTAATCTGCTAAATAAAAAGTTAGCTTCACTATTAGCTGTTAGCGGATTAGCAGAACTGTGCCCACAACCGTAAGTTCCTTAAGACTGTAATACTCACCACATTGTAATACGTTTTACTGATGATGGTCGTGTCGAAACCTTTTGGTGGACTTTTCAGCGACCCAGACTTTGGCTTGTCGCTCATTTTATCTAAAATCAGAACTAAAAAGCACAGTTAATTGTCAATAAAATTCGAAATAATCTTTTGAAAGGAGAAAGAAAAGAAAACAAGAAACCCAACAAAGACTACTCTGGCCAAACACAATCAAATTATTGTCAGTGTGGTGCAACTGCTGTGTGTTGAATCTCCCGATTTAAAGGAAAACTCCCATGAGGCCAAATCCGTTCAACCAAAAGGACAAGAAAATCTCCTTATTTGTGTGATATTTCCCATCTGCAGAGCAATGTTTTGTCTGATACTCCACGTAGGACAATCATAATTAAATGCTATAAATCACAATCAACAATATCATGCCAATTCAGTGCAGGCTACGGTTGTTAAAGCTTTGTCACAGCTGCCAGTTAAATGTTAAGACTTAATGAGCACTGCAACGTAAAATCAGGATGAAACTCAGTAGTCATTTCATGGAGTAAAGCTGGTAAATCATCACCAGAGCAGAAAACATTTGCATCGCTAGCAAAAATAGTGCCATTTTTAAATCTCTGGATACTATATATATCATTTATAAGTAAACAATTAAAAGTAAACCATTTAGGGCCCAATGCTAAACCCTGGGATACACCACAAGTAATGTCCATAATTAGTAACTATTGCTTAACTTCACAAACTGTTGCCTGTCTCTTAAATGACCCTGGACAGGTCGCAAGTCCATCACAAGGACACAGAGACAAACAACCATTCACACTTTCACTCACACCTAGAAACAATTTAGAGTTGCCAATCAGCCTAACGGTCATGTTTTTGGACTGTGGGAGGAAACTGGAGCATCCAGAGAAAATCCACACATGCATGGGAAGAACATACAAACTTTACCCAAAAGGTCTGGGATTTGATCCAGAAACCTTTTTGCACAGAAGCTACAGTTCTACCAACTGAGCCACCGTGACACCCCAAATAAGATCGTGTTCCAGGTCTTTATTAAACTATCATAATCTCAAGTTAGTTATTTTGTGTATTTCCCAATGTAATTAGCCTCCATCTTCAGTAAAGACTGTAAAAAACAAAAGCAAAACTACTGTGAATTGCACAACATCTACACCATGAAGAACTGCACCTACCGCTCCCTTTCAGCTCCCGTACGTAGTTACTGGGAAACCACCCGGTCTTCCCGTTAAGTGAGCCTTCCCACCAGCCACCGTCCTCCTGCCTAGACACGGTGATGATGTCACCCTTGGAGAAGGAGAGTTCATCCTCGTTGGTCTGCTGGAAGGGAAAGCGCGCTTTGACCAGCACCTGGCCACACCCGCTGCCATCTGACATGTCCTGTGAGCAAGGAGACCCAGAAACCCTGATGGAGGTTAGATCTGTATTATGTGTCGTTATCGCTAGAGTTGCTGTTGTGACCTACCAGGCTGCGGTACTGAAGCTGCAGCACTTTAGAGGAGTGACTCTGAGTGTTCCGAGAGTCAAACGATTTGATCCTTAAGTTTGAGGTGTGCGGCACACATACACCGTCTCCGGAAGGGCCTAAATGTGCAGAAACACAACGCATCGAATAATAACAACCAACAATTATTAACTTTAAAAAACAAGCGGGACAACTATCAAGATTTTACCAAAATAAATTTCAATATAAAAAGCAAACAAAAGAGAAGAGTGCCAAAGTTCTGACAAAAAAAAGAAAACTGTGAACATAAAACAGTTTACCTTCAGTGACTTTATTGAGGGCAACAAGGGTGTTTAGCACTTTAGAGAAGTTCAGTCCCTGCAGCAGGTCACTGACCTCAAAAGCCTAAAAATGAACAAAAGCACAAGAGAGATGAAAGAAACACTTTTACGCAATAGTCCTGATTGAACGGAAATAGTACCAGGCAAAACAATCACGGATAAATCGACTGAGCTTCAAAGAGAAAAAAAGTTGTCTTTAGTAAATATCTTCATATGTGTATAACTTTTCTTAAGTTTTGACACACCTGCTGTACCGATTCATTTAACAATAAGTAGTCCAACCTTTCACTGGTTTCTGTTTTTACACAGATTCAAAGCAGTGAATAAAAAATGTCTATATACCAGTGGTTTAGGCCCTTTAATTAATGTTGTGTAGGTTTTTTTTTTAGATTAAATGAGTCCTCTCTGCATTCATTTAAATTCTGAGTCTAATGAGGCTTTAATTCTCTGATCCAACTGCAGTCTGATGCAGGATTACTCCAAGTCTGAGCTGCTTTTTGTAATCTACCAATCAGACACATGCAAGTGTGACACACACACACCTCTATACTTGTGTGGATTTTGCGTTGACTTCCATTAATTTCTGCAGCCTAACCCTGACTCCTTACCCTAACTTCACAAGTACATATCAAAACTTAACTCTAACCTAAACTTACCTTAGCACTAAACCTAACCCCTGATCCACAAATGTTTTTTCCCTTTGTGTGGATGAGTCAAATGTCCACACAATGACAAAATGTCCTTATAAGCATAGTATAATGTTAAAATATGTCCACACACTCCAAAATACCTCTGGATCTCCTAATCTTGTGTATACCACACATACAAAACAACTTGTACTGTGTATTCCCAAAACATGAAAGTGAGATACTGCCTCAGGTGGAGGAATGTCCATGTATCTCGAGGTTTTGTTCACGAGTCAGGGCAGTGTGGAGCAGCAGATGGACAGACAAGTTTAGCTTGTGGAGTATTGCATACTCTGTGGGAGTCATGAACTCTTGGTAGTGACTGAAAGAAGAAGACCACAGATACAGGCAGTCAAAATGAGTTTTTGCCACAAGGTAGCTGGAGTCTGAGACTTCTGAGTCAGTACAGAAGTCAACTAGCAAAGTAGCTTCGTACCTTAATCTGTGGCAGATATTTGGCTGAAATGGGAATATATAACTTTTAAGTGTGAAGATGTTGACAGAGCACTACAGAGTTCAGCTCCAAACAGTAAAGAAACAAAAATCTTCACCCATGAATTCACACCTTGTCAATAAACCTGCCAAATTTAAAATGAGTCATTTCTACAGTCAAGAAATCTTTTTGTAAAGCTTTAACAGCAAAACTAAAGTAAACTCAAGTACTTGGTGATAAAAACAGTAATAAAAACATTTTTTGTTTTTGCCTAACCATGTATCCTAATAAAAATAGTACCAACAAATATTTAATGGAATTTCTGCATCTTTATTGATTGTTAAAACATTTTACTTGATTATAGGGTTTGTATGAATTATTCCTGAAACCAGGGCACTCTAAAACGCACAAAATCAATATCCGACACAGTTCAGTTTAATTACAGCTGGGGTTGAACGCATGAATGTGACTGACGGTGGAGCTGATGGTGAGAATCGTCCTCTTTAGGACACAGTCTGCCTTGTCCTCTGCCTGTCTAGCTGTCTGGGTGAATTATTACAGACTGCTAGTAACAGAGTCGTTGGCCTTCAGTGACATGGCTGGCATTCCTCTAATCAACCTGATTGGAAATTCACTGGCAGCCTGGAGGACTGCATTACATCATTCCACTCTTACCCTCCCCCTCATTTCATCCTCTCATGCTGTCTCCACTGTTCCTTTGAGATTCTATTCTTTTAATCCCACGCATATAATATTATCTCAATTTATGTTCCAGGTACCAGAGCAAACCCTTTTTATACATCTAAATCCAGGATGCATTTGTTATACAATCTGCCTTTTCCTCCATAGTGATCCCTCAGCTTTTTTATTTTCCATGGGTAAGATCAATCCTGTGTGTGCCATTTAGTACATTATTCACTAGATCGCTCATCACATTCACAGGGGGAGGTCGTAACCTGGCACGACCTACTTAAGAGCATAAACACAACCTGCAAAGTTGTTCTTTGGAGCTCTAATGAAGTTTAATGATCTAAACAATTTTTTTTTTCCTTTCTGAAGAAAAGCAGCCTCTAAAAGGCCCTTCAAAAAATCATTAAACTCAGAAAACATCACTCATTCAGATGTTTCCTTTCCTTTGTAATAAATAAAAACTAACATTACCGTGTGCCATCACTCATCTCCCACAATGTAACCATCATCTTTACAATCATCTTAAATTCAAAATCTAAATATTTAACCAACTACTAACTTGCTGATTGTTGCCACAGTAGAGTTTGCAAAACAAACCAAATAATATTTTAAA
>JAVKLF010000077.1:8864209-8876508 GCA_034783495.1 Millerichthys robustus | reverse complement strand
TAAATATTTAACCAACTACTAACTTGCTGATTGTTGCCACAGTAGAGTTTGCAAAACAAACCAAATAATATTTTAAAGCAGCAGATAAACTCTTTTGAGCCTATTATGCATCTGTAAATACCAGAGCTATTCTAATCACATGTAGCAAAAATATATTACAGTTATATACATTAAAATAATGAGGATATATGATGTTAATTGTGACAAAGCTTGTGCTCTGAGTTGATGGACTGAGCTTAATTGAAAAACTGATATTTCTTTGTACATAACATGACCAGTGTAAGAAAAAAATGGAAACCAATTAAACTTATGAAACTAAAAAAGCCCTAAAACACTATAGAAAATGCATACTTTTTAAAATGAAGCAAATTGGTAATCAGCTACTTGGTTGTCAAAATCAAAGAAAGCTCTGGCAAATGGAGGAGTGATGTGGCGGTTAGCTGCTTCCATCTCAAGGGTTCTGAAATGTGTTGCTGGCGTTCCATTCAGAGCACCGGCTGGTTACCTGTTACACATTGTTAGATATTTTAACTGAGGTTCAGAAAGACATAAACATTGGTTTAGTAACCGTGGGAGTGTTACTTAAACAGTACTTCCTTGTTATAGTGTCATCAATGCTGATGTGTTAGAGACTTTAGTTTTCAATGAGCATGTCTTGATGACATTCTGAGTGATGATTAGATTCCAGAGAAGCAACACCAGCTCTGGGGAGAGATGTCTTTAGATGGAGTAAAGTTTTAAAATAATACAGAACCGGTTCTCTGCGTATGATTCTGGATTTCAACCAAAAGAACACGCAGATTTTTACTTTACATCATCCCAAAAGATTTCAGCAGCAGCTCTCTAAATGGAACAAACATGTAACGCTTTATTTTAACTAGCATCTCTCCATTTTGGCAAACACTCATGGAAGGTCATGCATACAGGGCTTTAATTTTATTGCAAATTGAGCATATTCATTGTGAATTTATAACACAATTCAAGTACACGCCGTGCCGCAGCGATTAAAGTTGCTGCCTCTAAGCAAGAAGGTCACAAGACCAGCCTGGATGGATGGAACTACCACAGCAGGCTTTGACATGATCTCCTGTTTTCTTTCTTGTCTTAATTTAATGTTTGTTTGTGGAAAATGACTTGCACGGAATCGGTCATTTGGTGGTCATTATGATTCATTTGATAAGTGAAATGTGGATTTGCAGATTGCGGACCGAAAATTATTACGGTGCAGCAGCATGATGGACAGATTTTGTATCGGGGCTCAGAGTTGATTTATAATGCAGCTGAGCATCTATAGAAAAGTTTGAATGATTATGAACTGGCATCTAAAGCTTGTAGGAGGCTACAATCTCTGTTCTTTTATGCAAGTAGCATATTTCTCAGTGCCAGTGGTTGGCACACACGTATTTTTTCTTTTGCACTGTGACCAAGAGAGAGGGCGTATGATGGATCTTGGCATTTAGAAGTAGCTCAGCTGAAATCTACAGGCTAATCTAGCTGAAGTGGAGAAACTGTCTCCTGTTGCTGTAGCAATGAGAAAAATGTGTTTTGCACAGACTTATTGGATTTAGGAGTCAGCTATTTTAG
This sequence comes from Millerichthys robustus, assembly GCA_034783495.1. Taxonomy (NCBI): domain Eukaryota; kingdom Metazoa; phylum Chordata; class Actinopteri; order Cyprinodontiformes; family Rivulidae; genus Millerichthys; species Millerichthys robustus. The sequence goes on along the minus strand of JAVKLF010000077.1, from coordinate 8,874,924 downwards.
ACTGTCTAGTTTAGCTCAGACAACTTTGCAAAACAAACTTTAATCCTATATTGGACTATTTTTGTGCTACAGTTAATACGTATAGAATTTGACCCCATTGTGCCTTCAGAACTGCCCTAAATAATCATGTCCTAGAGTTTTTAGAAACATCATCAACATCAACAAGAGATTTTGGTCCATGTTGACACGCATGCATCAGTCTGTCGCTGCAGGTGCTCATCCATGACGCGAGTCTCCTGTTCCACCACAGCCCAAAAGTGCTAGTTTGGATTGAGATCAGGTGACCGTAGAGGCTATTAGAATTCAGTAAATCGAGACCTGGGCTAAGAGTGACGAAAAAAATCCTGAGCCTGAACTTTTTTCTAGGAAGGGGAGGAGTGAAGCTCTCAAAAACTAAAAAAAGTAACTAATCATAAAAGAATCATGCAAAATTTAAAAAACTACAAAAGTCAAGCTCGCAGAGTAGCCTCTCCCCTTAGAACAAATCTACATTCATTTGAAGTTGAGTTTTCATTTGAAGACCCTGAAGGCTCAGGTCTGGCCCTTGAGCCCCATTTTGCCTGTATGGTTTATAAGAGTGGTTCTCAAAGTTGTGGTCAGGACGCCACTGTAGTAGAGGGTAGTGGGATCTTGAGAAGATCTACAGAAATCACATTGTCTTTTTAAATAATTTCCAGACAATCTGGTTTGGTGAAGAATTTCTACACAGAACTGAGAGAGACTGAATTAAACTTTTCTGCACTCCTAGAGACTCCAAGTACACAACAAAACATATCTAAGGGTAAAAAAAAGTGGGTTTTACAACATCTACCAGACAGTAACAGTGCTACTAGCTTCCCATGTGACCCCACCCTGCCCTGAACTCAAACTGTTAACCTCACCCTACCCTCACGAAGACGTCTGTGCTGCATTCGGGCAAGAACATCCAGACTAAGAACAGCTTCTACCTGGATACTCAAGACTGATCAGGATACCTTTGACTTTACAACAATCCTTAGTACTGCAATAGAATATTTTACGCACATGTGAAAAATCGGGCGCCCAGTGTCCCACTACACTCAAAACTACTTCCAGTATTCAATGTTGGCATTCAGCTCTAGTCTTTTGGTCCTATACATCTGCTTTTTACAGACTTTAATCCACAATTGTATTTACATATTAGTTTTATTGGTATTTTGACAGCGGAACATCCCTAAAATGCAGTGTTGCAGAGTATCCGAATGACTGCAGAGACATGAACACTGTTTTACCAAGTGGATTTCAACAAACCGGAAGTATGCATGAATATATCTAGACCAGAATGCATTGCAAAAATCTGACTTTGTGAACAGAAAGTCCTGTTGTGAACTGTTTCTATTCAGTTTGTTGCTGTACTATTGAGCTATTTTTAGTCCACTTTATATTACTTACCTAGTTGTTTTTTTTATTATTATTATCCCTTTTATTCCACTACACAGAACCCTATAAAGTCTGTGTTTCCTTCTTATCCTGAGATTTGAATGACAACAAATCTGAGATTAGATTTTATAAGGTACACAAACACTAATTACAAAGTCAGTTATGACATTTCTTTAGGGAGAATTAGAGCAAAAACACACTAGTAGTAATGATTTTGTGTGTGCTCCAAACCTATCAGTTTAATGAAAAAACAACAAGCCACAATCCAAGATAAGAATACTAACAAAAACAATAATCGGACTGTTGAAATGTCTAAATGGCCAAGAAGTTTGCCCTAATTGATTGGTTGAATTAAAATGACCCAAGTCAAGCAAAATTGTACGGTAAACTGTATTTCTAGTAACAGCCTTTAAACGCAGGAACGCTGAACATTTGAAGCAGAAAGATAAATACGTTTCAGATTAGTTTTAAATCCTAAAAGTGTTGTCTGATGCGCAGACTCACCTCCACACCGAAAGCCCCGCAGCCCTTGATAAACTCGGTGATATTCCTCTGACTCTCGCTGTCGCTTCTCGGTTCCTGAAAGAACTACAACCGAAACAAAAATAATAAAATCAAATTATCTCCAAACACTCGACTGAAATATAGCCAAGCTCCCAACACAGATGAAGAGGACAGTCTTTTTCTGTACAGTCTTAATTCTTGACGCTGATCTCGGCGCACTTGCTGCTTTCCAGAATCAAAGCTAATAAATCCCTTTTCCGGTTGCTTTCAAATTAAAATCAAGTAAATAACTAAACGCGTTAAATGTTTTTTTTTTCCACCTTGTTGTTATATACAATATTTAACACTAACAGCAGCAATCGTTACTCATTTCAGAAGAACAATAAAAACATAATTTCCAACACATTTCACGTGTAAATATCTCATCTAATTTAGAGTAAAGCAACATAAAAAAGAAATTAAATTAAATTAAATTGAAAATGTCAAACAAGAATTCATCTAAGTCTGGTTGACTCCGATTTAAGCCTGTTTACTGTTGCGATGACCCGGATAACTACACAGGCAACATAAAATAAAAAAAACGCGTTAAAAAAAATTGCACACCTAAACTTGAGAGTGTGTCATGAAAGGAGACGAGGTGTTACAAAGCTGCGAGATAAATTGAACCAGTTACTTTATTTTGAAAGGGCACTTTTCCTCAATTATCGTTGCGATGTGATTCTGGTGATCGTCAGTAAAACAAAGAAGTGTTCTGATCCACTAAAGTCGTAGCCTAAAGTCATCTGACAGTTTTAATTGAGATATTACACTCGGAGGCATGACATCAGTTTTTTAAATCAGCATAAACATTTTAAAAGTCTTTTCAAGTGAAAAATCACAATTATAAAGATTTTTTTTTAAATGTTGATTTGTGTCAAATTTTGCCTTCTAATTAAATCCTTTTTAATTTTGTTTTATTTTGGGTTCTTGAACGTTTCTGTTTTATAGGTTAAGCCTTATTGTTACATTTTTTGCGTCTTTTTTTTCTAAATATTAATATAGGCCTAGCTATTTTTTTACCAGTATGTCCGCTAAAAAAAATTTATATCCACTGATTTTTTTAAACTGAAATAAGAGTATATTATTGACAAAGTGCCTGTTAAACATTTCATTTTTTGTAAGTGTTTAACAATTAATTTGAATTTAAAGCCGAAATTTCCTTTAAAACCTTGACAGAAAACCACATCATTAGGTTTTTGCGTGTATGAGTTGTTTACCCTGCCACAGTCCCCGGGTCTGAGGCGCTCCAGCAGCCGGCACAGAACCGCTCCATCCCGCAGAGACGCCCGGAGAAAAGCCTCCGGATCCTCCACGCTTTTCTTCGGGGACTCCAGGACCCCCAGGGTAATGAGCCACGTTACAGTCTGCTCGGCTGCGTTCATGATCAGCTCTCAGGTTATTGTCCGCGCGCTGGTAACGGTTCAAACACGAGACTCCCTTGAAACACCGAACCCGAACTGAGCGGATAGTGTGGGACGGAAGGAAAGAGGCGGGACACAGACATATGGGCCCCTCCTGTCCTCCGGACAGAGGATGTCAGCATCACCTTGGTTTGTCCACAGCTGTAGTTCAGGAGTCAAAACAGAAGCTGAGAAAACCCGACTTCCAAAATCAATTTTCAAAATAAAAGCATGTCATCAAGTGACCTTACTTAAGTTATTTTTAAACTTTGATTTTGAAGGCAGGGCCAACATATTTCCGCTTTATCCTTTGTCTTCCGGATATTGACAGCAACAAATTATGGGACGGCCTCGTTGATTACCGAGTAAACTTCGCTGAGAAAAAAATGTAGTGTTTAAAAATAAATTTCTGCTTTAATCTCTGCAACGTCTATAGGATCACGTGATGGCTTCTAAAGTGTTTCATTTACCATAAAACATGTGAAATTAACCAATTTTCTACTGTTGTGTAGAAATTTTAACTTTTAACACAACCTTTCACCTCACAACTATATTCTCTGAAATAACAAATAATAAAAGTATATGTACACTTTTTCTTCAGAACTGGTTTATGAATAATCCTAACTCGGTGAATACTCTGATGAATGCAAAAAGTAAATTTGACTCCTTTGGAGGTCTTTATGAAAAAAATTGGATTTAGTATATCTTTGATAGGTGTTTTTTTAATTGTGTATTCGAGATACTTTTACAACATGTATGTTTTTGTACAATTGTTAATAAAGATCTAAAGAAAAAAAACAGGTGCCGTAAATCTTTGCATTTCTACAAACACACACCAGGGGGTGCTCATGTTCACTAATCAAACTGCTGGGTTTACCAAAATTTAAAAAGTTGTTCTGTAATAACCTGAACATACCATAAAATTGTTTTATAAAAATCCATTGTCTTAATTTACATTTGGGGTAATCTTGTGCCCCTACTATCTATTTGTCTATGAATAAGTCAGGTAACTGTTGCCGGTGCTCATCACGACTAAAAATATACCATAGAAGAAGAAGAAAGAGACGAGTGAGGCGCACTCTCCGCCAACATGGAGGCAATCTGGGCAGCTTCTGCCTTTGAATTTAAAGAATAAAACTTGTTTTGTTTTAACAAGTGTTTACTCCGCTAACTAGACTAAAGTTAGATGCAACACCGAAACCTTTCCTTGGGTGAGAAAGTCCGACCTTTTAAAATATTTAGTCCGGCTCGCATTTTTCTTGGAGGTGACGTAGGCCTGAAGCTAACATTAGCATTAGCATGACTTTGTTTTGGATTTCCAACACTCGCATGTACTGAACGAGAACCCGGCTACGCATTTTAAACTTTGAAAAACACAACAATATGCATTAGTGTTTGTGCTTCCATAATGTCACAATCTTGGAATAGTCCGCCTTTCTTGCTGACTACGCAGCCGCAAAGCAGAGAAGTAGCGCAAACGATGTCGTTTAATGAATTGAATTGGCTTTATGAAAGCCCTAAATAACAGGCAGCCAGAACTACTTTAGCAGATGTGTTGCAATAAAATTACAATCCCATGCTCAGTTAAAAAGAGATCACTTTAGAGGCTGTTTTTGAGAAAGTTTGCAGGATCACGGTGCAAAACTCAAAATCCATGTTATTACACTCAAAATACACACAAAATAATCTAAGAATAATAGACATTGACTCAGTAAAAGTAATTTTCCAGTTTTGTATGGTATTCATGTTGTTTAAGGCTTTTAAATGTTTTTTTCTGTTTTGCGTATGCATTGCTGTTTAACCCTTTTTAAATTAATTACACTTGTAGGATTGTGCGATATTGTTTTGCATCTCACGTGGTGCACCCTTTACTTTACAAGTTGTCACTTTATTCTGTATCATTTTTGCCCATTTGTTGCTTGAGAAACGGACAATTTCTTCAAAAATATTGTTCATTATAGTTTATTCACATGTACTCACGCAGACATGCACTTTTTTAAGCTTGTTATTTTTTTACTCTTTCAGTCCTGCAGAATGTCCAAGATAAGGCGGAAAGTAACAGTAGAGAATTCAAAGACGATATCTGACAGCAGCAGTACCACAACCAGCAGCAGCGCCAACCCCGCCGCCCCGTCTCGCAGGCCTAGTGTTTTCGAAAGACTCGGTCCCAGCACTGGGACTAATGCTGCTGATGTACGTATCGCCCGTTTTTTACTGCAGATGTTTAAAAAAGTTTGTGTTCCAAAATTGCATCCTGCAAAAACCTCTGTGATTATGACTTTAGTTGAAAATAAAAGTGCTTTATGTTTTGTGTCTCATGAATTTGACACTTAGATTTGTTAAGTATGAGGGTTTTGCTTCAGGTCATTGGAATAATTTGGCTGTCTCTTTCTCAGAGTCACTGTAGAAATTGGCTGAAGACCGGTAGCTGCAGTTACGGCAACACTTGTCGCTACACACATGGAACTCAGCCACGAGGCAAAGGATTCAGCTTTACCCGGTGAGAAGACTCGATAGGGTTTCTACACTGATCGAGTTTAGACTCGCTTGTTGTTTTGGTCTTTGTTTTTCCTTGCATACTAAGTAGTTCTTGTATGTTTGTGTATAAATGTGTCTTAATGGAGCAGGTCAACCGAGAGACCCACAGGTGATCTGCGGGAGAGGATGAAAAATAAACGACAGGATGTTGACCCGGAAAACTTGAAGAGAGACTTGGACGAGCCAACATCCCCGACAGTGAGGGTGAGTTGTCCACTTAACTTCTTAGCTGTATATTTTTCAGATTGACCACTTGGATTGTTTTAACATTGAATGATTGCCCTTCATGATATTGTAGTATGTATTTTTCTTTTATGTGTATCCATCTATTGCAGAGAGACTCCTCAAGAGGCCGACACAGGGAAAAGGAGGATATAAAGATCACAAAGGAGCGTACACCAGCCAGTGAAGAAGAGGCAGCAGAGTGGGAAACTAACCGAGAAGGTTCAGTGACTCATTTTGCTGTGATAACTGATGTCACATTCTTTTAAATCAGTGACTAGTTGTGCTCTCTTTAATGCAGAAATAAAGCTCAGTTGTTAAAACAATCAGCTTGTTTGTAAACATTCTTGTGGTTACCTTGTATTATTTCACAGTTTTTTTTCCTTCCCCCTTTTTTTTCTCTCAGATTCTGATATCGGTGATTACGACTACGAGCTGTCCCTAGAGATGAAGCGCCAGAAGATTCAAAGGGAGCTAATGAAACTGGAGCAGGAAAATTTGGATAAAAGAGAAGATGCCGTTAAAAAAGATGAGACTTTAACAAAATCCAGAAGCACAGCTCTGCCAAAGGTTAAAAAAAAGGTGCGCAAGGTTTCAAACATCAGAATAGTTTTTAGTTTTTAGCTGAAATGCTGTTATGAAGGCTCTCTGAAGACAAAACAATTCTGTCACTGACTGTCTTTTCGAACCATCATCTCCGTCCCACAGGCCTTGCCTGAGCTGTTAAGCTCCAAAGATTCGCCCTCATCCAGAAAGTCCTGCACCCCTCCAAAACACAAAAGTGGAACTAAAGGGTCCGGCTCTGGGAAGAAAGAGAAGAAGGGATCAGTGGCCTTAGCTGTTTCAGAAACCACCAAGTAAGAAAGTTTTGTAGTTACATCAGAATTTAGTTAAAACACTTGGTAGTCTCAACAAATTTTTAATGGAAAAGTGGTCGTTACTTGGAAATATTTTCAGATTGAGCATTGCAATAAAAGTGTTAATTTTTTGGTTAAGGGGTACCACTCATTATTTTGTTTATCATCTTATCAGGTCTTCAAAAGGAAGCCACAGTAAGAAGAAAGGTCCCCGGACGCCGAGTCCTCCTCCCCCTGTTCCTCTAGGCATTCCTGTGGTCGGGAAGAAACACAAAGGAAAGCACAAAAACAAGGAGAAGACTGAGGAGAAGCAGAAGGAAGGGAAAGATCGAGGACGAGACGTTGAAAAACACAAAGAGAAGAAGGAAAAACGCAGGTATAGCTGGGCGGCTCCATTTGTATCGCACATTTAGCAACAAGGCAACTCAAAGTGTTCTCTTTCAAGCCTTGCTCAACATCTCTCTATGGGAAACGCCTTCAGGTGTCACCAAGCACGAAAGCGCTAATACCACAAAGACTTGGCACCGGGTGTGCCGTCTTCTTTTTAAGGGGGTCCCTAACCTACATCTGGCTTTTGTCAGCCAGTGCCTCCTGGGTGTGTTTCACTTCTGTCTATACAGAATAGAGGAGATGGTGAACCTTTCGCTGAGATGGTGAGTTTGCAGGAGACATGACATCCTTAGTCTTACCGCCACCTGCTTTCCTCTGAAAGGAACCAGTTGTAGCCATTTAGTTGGCACTCAGCCTCCTGAAAAACCCACATTCAGGACTAACTTTGACTGCAGAGTCAGGGAACAGTTGAACAAGTAATCCAGGCTAGAACAGATATGAAGCTGCTCTGGTCTTCATGTGGGGGGCAAGTGAGAATGCCAGATGTAGGGCAAGGGTGCTTTTAAGATGGATGTTGCCCCTGTGCCAAGCACATTATTGGTCTGTCACAGATGGTATGACACACTTTGTGATATTCGAGCTTCCATGATTGGTTATAAGAGTTTCCCATATTGAGATATCTCACTCAGTTTTCAGATAACCAGGGTTACAAATGGTTTTATGTGGTAAGGTGTGATCATTTCACTAAATGTATCTATATATTTTTTGACATTATTTTTATGTGGTTGTTTCTTTAGGCAGATTGTAAGGTAAGTTATAAAAAAGACCAGAGTGTGTTCTAACAGCCTCTCCAGTTTGTCTTTAGACAATAAGATTTACAAGCCTGTACTAACTCAGCTGCATGATTCGAGAAGCCTGAAAAAACAGGTTGAAATTGTTTCAGTTGTTTTTGTTGTGCACTTTTAACACAACACAGTCCAAGTTTATCTGACAAAATTGTGTCAGATTGCAGTAAGTCCGTATTTCCTCCTGTGTTTTTGAATTTCTTACACAGCAGCATGTAACATTTTGTGTATTTGGTTATTAAGCTTTGTCTCAACATAAACCAAACTCTAATGCCTGCTTGTATTTACTTCATTTTTTTAAGTGCTAATGACTTTATCTCTTTCATACATTGCATATGCTTTACAGACAAACTTATAATGCATCTAAACCACTTGAGCTGTTCTCAGTTGCAATCTTCAGTTTCAAACTCTTTGGCTTTGCACGTTTGTGGTTTAGGGAACGATCGGACAGTTTCCATAAGGCCAAGCGAGCGGTGACGTCAGATGAGCGTTCTGGCAGCGTGTCATCTCCTTCCAGAGGAGCATCGCCTGCAGCAAGAAAGAAATCCAATTCTCCCAAAGTTTCGTCCCATAAAACCTCTTCACTTTCCTCGCCACCTCAAAGGTTTGTGTTTAAAAAATGAGCTGTTCTATAATTAAGAAGTGTACATAATTTTTAATGTTATTATGAATGACCAGTATTTTGGTTACTGCAGGTCTCCTTCCCCTCCGCACCACCACCGCAGTCCCACTCCTCCTCGCCACCAATCCCCGTCCTCCCACTCGGGTTCATCCGCCCACCGTCACTCACCCTCTCCCCGTCGGCGTCGCTCTTCTTCTCCCGCCTACCACCGAAGCACCGTGGCGCAGACTTCCGCCTCTTCACCCCCGCGCTCTCGACGCTCTCGGTCACCCCCGACCTCCCACGACACCTCCTCGCCCCATCGGAGGTCCAACAGATCGAGCCCCAGCCAACGCCGCTCCAGGGGCAGAGAGAGGAGTCGCGGGGACAAAGAGAGGAGTCCGCCAACCCAGGAACGCAGACACGAGCACAAAGATGGTATCTCTGTTTTTTTTGTCTTTGTTTCAGCTGTTTGTTTAAGATTTATTTAATGGCTTGTAAAATGTTTTTTTACCCTCCGGCAATCAGAAATCCGAAGTAAACGTGAGAAGGAGAGTGTCCGCGACGACCGAGACTACGGCCCTGAAGCGCTGTCGTTGCGGGACGCCCGAGATGACAGGGACACCAGAGAGGCTCGAGATCGACGAGACGCTCGTGATCGGGGAAGAGAAACGGCTCGAGATAATCGAGACAACCGGGACGTGAAGGACTCGAAAGAGAGCAGGACAGAGACCCGCTCCAGTCGAGAGTCGCTCGAACAACGGGAGCGAGAACGGGAGAAGGAGAGGGGGAGGGAGAAGGAGAGGGAGCGGAGCGATGCCTACAGGAAGGAGGACCTAGCTCAGGATGACAGAATTTATGGAAGAGCTCACGGACGTGATGATGGAAGTAGAACTGAAGTGAGAACAGACAGGAATGAACGAGGAAGAGGTCGTGCCACCGAGCCATCAGATAAAGGCAAGTGCTCATATCACATTTGTGAGAGAAAATAAGAAGCTGTTAATGTGGGGAAATGACTCTAAACTACTCGATGTGTTTATTTGTCTCAGGCGCAAACAGAAATTCACGAAGTTCCCAACTGGACAGCAGCTACGATAACTGGGAGTCACGGAGCAGCGGGGTCCGTGAACGGAGTGTGGAGAAGACCGCTGAACGAAGCTCTGACAGAGTTTCCGACAGAGATCGCTACGAGAACGATAGGAAGGAGCATGCCAGAGACTCCTCTTATGACAGGAGGGGAGGACACGGGGAACGGGATCGCAGAGACAACAGAGAGAGAGGTGGGGGTTAGACATATGGATGAAAGAAAAATCAAAATTTTGGGAATACCTAAAATCACAAGCGATTGGGGGATGTAAGTGAGAAGACACAGACAGGATAGCTTTGCCTTAAATAGGCAGTTCTGGTCTTTTGAAGCTATGTCTTGTGGAAAAGTTACCGCCAGTAAGAGAGCGACTTGTTGTAGATAACTCTGAATGACCTCAATTGAAGGAAAAGTTTAATTCTGGCAAGATAGTATACAGTGATGTAATATGAAATATCGATGTTCTGCTGCAACACTGAGAGGAATCTCGGGTTTTTGTGTGATTACCACAGTATTCTGTTCAAAATTTGGCAAATTCACAAACAGAACTGTAAAATACTTGAAAAACTGCTGTTTTTATGTCAAGTATGGTGTGAACTGTAACTCTTATGTTTTTGTTTTTTCCCACAGACCAAAGAGCAGCTTCTCCAAACAGATACCAAAGGAGGTCAGAGGAGTCTGAGAGGGAGGAGAGGCGAGATGAGCGAAGAACAGACCGAGTAGAGGACCGGCGGGACGACAGGGCTCGAGACAGGGAACGAGAAAGGGAGAGGGAGCGAGACAGGGAGCGCGAGAGGGAGAAGGAGAAGGAGCGTGAGAGGGAGAAGGAGAGGGAGGCCGAGAGGGAGAGAGCCAGGGAGCGTGAACGAGAGAGGGAGAGGGAACGTGAACGAGAGA
>JAVKLF010000077.1:8813368-8829762 GCA_034783495.1 Millerichthys robustus | reverse complement strand
CACACACACACACACACACACACACACACACACACACACACACACACACACACACACACACACACACACACATCTTTATCACAGATTGCATATCTGGTGTTAGCAAAAAAATAAAAAGTAGTTAACCCTCTTTTTATTCTGGAGTTTTATCAGGGCATAATAAAACAAGATTTTAACAGGATCTAAAAATGATTCAACTCTAACCTGAAAGTGAACACTCATAAAAAAGTCTGTGTCATTATTTAATAAACAAAAATAAGGAGACTGTGAGTGAAAAAGTACAACTAGTTCAACTGCTTGTAGCATCAGTAGCTCCCTGTAGTGGTTTTCTGTTTGACAGAATCAGCTTCAGATGGCTGCGGAGGATGTTTGGCACACTTTCTTTTCCCCCGTCATTGCTTTAGTTCATTGAGGTTTGCAGACATTTGCGTCTGCTTAACTCTTTTAAGGTCCCACCACAGCGTTTCAATCAGGTTGGTGTCTGGACTTGGACTGGAACCATTCGGCTGAACGTTTGCTGCTGTATTGTCTGCATGGTCCAAGTTTCAGACAAATGGCGCGAGGACACTTTGTTTTATAGATGGGGTTTATAGTCCATGGAGACAAATTAGTCTCAGAAAGATTTGAGCTCTCTCAACAAGATTTACACGAGCGCACCGATGTGCTCACGTGCCAATTTCACTTTTGAGGCTTTTGCACCGCTCCAGATTCACACGTGCAATGCTGCGTTCAAGGCTGGGGCTTCTGAGCTTCAAAACACTTACTGGATTATTAGAAAACCACATTTCTGACTTATAGCTCATAAACCTTATATTCAAACACTGGTAGTCTTTCCACAAGAAGATTATGTTAATTTTGCGGACTGTAGAGCTGAAATAAATGTTTTAATGGGTAGGTAATTCTTTTGTGGTACTATATATTTATTAGTCGTGCAACAGTTTTTATAACCCAGTAATGTCAACGTAAGCATTAATATAGGGTTTATGTGTTACTGTACCACGTCAGAAATGTGGCTTTCCAATAACCCAGTGCATCTGGTGAAACTCAGATGTCCCAGCTTTTCACCAGCCTTGAATGCAGCATGCCATGAGTGAATCTGCAGCAGTAAGAACATATCTACCACAATCTCATCTTGTGGTTCGTTTAAAAAAATAAAATAAAACTTTACAAAGTTCCTGTGAATTGTGCTCCCATAGCGAGAAGCGTCTATCTCTTGCAACTCTTCCAAACAAGCCGTACTGTTCAGCTTTTTTCTAATTGTCCGTTATGAACCTTACCCTGCAAACTGAGGTCCGTAGAGTCTGATAGAGAGCTCTTAGGGTTTTCGCAATTTCTTTGAGTGCTGCACAACACAGTCTGAACTTTGGGTAAATTGTCTGCATCATGATGACTTGATGTCTTGCCGCCTTGGCGTTGTGTAAACACAATATACTCCAGAGCAGCAAATGGACAAACTCCTGCATTTAAAGGGTGGATGTTTTCCTCCCGATAAGTATCAGTTGTATGGTGATATTTTGGTCTAATAAGAACTCACCAGGCTTTTATAAACTCCCTCATGAACCTCTCCAAAGAACCCCTCACCGAGGATCCGACCCACGACCACGTCGTCTCTGGAGATCCCGTGTTTATCTAGGCAATAAAAGTACAAATTAATGAACAAATTTAAAAAGAAAGAGAAGATGCAGTTGAGCAACCTGAAGAAGAGAACTTATTTTGCTCATTTTTACCCCATATTTGATTATCAAAATTTTAACCAATGAATGGGTTTAAAAGGAGTTTGTACTGCCTCGTACGACAAGATCATTTGGTGGTTTTGTTAAATTTCCAACTCACCATCATAAAGTGCTGTATTTTCAGGAATCTCAGCATAAATATCAGAGCCTGAAAAAAAATTGTAGATTTGCTCAATAATACATCCACCTACACGAATAGTTCTTTTTAAACCTTGAAGTTAACCTAAAAGCTCCACATTTGAAGTATATGTTGGATTTATGAATAAATAAACAAACTTACCTAAACATTTAAAAGAATCACTGGAAGCAGCACTGGAAGAAAAAAAACAACTATTTAACAAAAGCCGTCAAAAATAACCCAACTGCTGAACAGATCAGATCAAAAATTCTAATAATTTATTATTAATAATAATAATAATAATAATAATAATAATACCCACACAGTTTAGAATTCTGACACATTGGAAAAAAATACTTAACATTGAAAAACATGATTAGTCAACATGACTCATCAAACTCACCACTGTGGTAAGTCAGGAAGTTTGTGCCTTGTGTCTCTCCCTAAAAATAAAAATGCATTTTGTTTAAAAAAAGAAGTATGGTCAAGAAGTATTGTTTGACGCACTTATTCTGTCATGGTATACATTTTGTTTGTTGTTTTGTTGATTCGGCTGTCTGTTTAAAGCTCTGTTAAAAATAATGCATCTTTTAGGAACCTTGCTTCCGGTTTTATTTTGACACTGTTTATCTTTATGTTAATGACTTCCTGTTTCTGTTTTACAGCTACTTTCACATGATTTCCCTTAAATAGTAAACCTAATGTTGCAAAATATGAAACTATTAATGTGAAACGTAACTTAAATTCAAAGGAACATTTATTATTTTTATAATCTGTTGATACATTATGGACTTTGTACCTTTGCTGGGTCTGATTATGAGTGAATTCTCGGTGCATCCTTCTAGTCGACAGTAGCCATCGATCAGGTTGGCCATGTTCTCTGCCAAAGCCAGAGAGGAAGTGCTGACTGCGAGAGGCTGGAGGGTTGAAGGTATGAAAATGATTAGTCTTTGCAGATCGCCTAAACTTTTTTTGGGGTAGAGTTGGTCTGTCTGGTTGTCAAAAAGAAAAGCTCGTAAAATTTTGGTGGTTATCTGGCAGCATCTGCTTGAGCTGCAGTTTACCATGATATGGCACAAATGAAAACTGAAACAGACCACTTAGACCACAGAGGCCACATCCTTTGAAGTCCGGGCAGGCTGAATTTAGCGGCTGTTAAATGAGACCGTCTGGTCTTTGAATGATGTACGTTTGTGTGACCATGCACTATCCCACAACATTCTGTATCACATCACCTACAAACGCCTAAAACTTAAAATGCCTTTCATTCATTCGTCTTTTCATGGGAGGTATACCTTCCCTAAATTCTATGTATTTTTAAAAACGTTGCACATAAATACACAAACAACAAAAAGATTTTGGTTTAGCTCCAGTTTCTGCACTAAGGCGTTGAATTATTGTGATTGGGCACCATACCCCCAAATAGGCTCATAGCTATCCTACCCAATTTGTTTTACTTTTAAATACAAAAGTATTTCAAATAAAATATATATGTTTTTGGTATTTTATAATTTGATGGTGAATTGTCCTCAATGTATAATGTTGCCGGTTGTCAGAATGACTGCAGAGCACAGCTAAAGGCTAAGTAGATATAAACAATATTTAGAATAAGTGTATTTCAACGACCAGCAGGCATATAACTATTTAGACCACAATGCAACTTTGAGCATGTACATTATTAACTGTAAAAAGGTCAATGAGCAAAGTTTGTTAATTAATGGATCAGCTGACCAATAGGCAGTCCAAACGTAAATAAGGAATGAAGGTGAAATAGTAAGAAAAAGAAAAGGAAGAAAAGTTTTATTTTGAAACTAGGCCTTACTGGAAGTTTAGAAGCTTTAGGTTCTCTGCGAGTAAAAAACAAAATCTTTAATTTAGCTTTGTAACCTTCCAGCATATCTGTGCACATCAGCTGAAGTGGTTGTTATGTTCTTATCCACTTCACTACCTTAAAGCAACGACAGAAAGTAGGGCGCTACCTGTTTGGCTCCCTCTATGTGCACAGTGAGAAGGGCACGGCCGTCACTTTCTGCAGTGCTGGAGATGCTCCGGACCTGAGAGAACTTGGCCAGGCAGATGGGCTGCAGGAGAGATTAGAAACTTTACAATAAAACGTTGAGGTACACCACAAGCTGTATTTACTCTGACACAAAAAAGAAGTTGTAAACCAAACTGTAAAAACTGAGGAACAGAAAGTCACCGTTGAGTTATCAGTTTGTTGACTGATCCCGTCTGAGCCGATGACCAGGTCTATGGATAGATTCCAACTGTGCTGCAGACAAAAGAAAGACACTGATGACATAAATGTAGAATGTATTTATTGGAAAATGGTTACAAGAATGTGAGCTTTATGGAAGCCCATTTATGCCACTTTGATTTACAAAACAATTCTTTAGGCCATAATTGTGATACAGTACGTCATAATTATGATTTAGCAGCTCGATATTATGACTTCAAATCTCATTATAATTTTTCAGGCCTTAATTATGGAGTCATCCCATTGTTTCATGGTACCTATGTTCCCTCCAGAACACCAATCTCTTTACCAATATCTACACAGCAAATTTGGCAGTGTTCAATTAACACTAAACAGAGTAAATTTGACACTGTTTAGTGTTAAAATCAACACCAATAGTGTTCATTTAACACTGCCATATTTGCTGTGTGTGTTCCCCAGATCCCTATGTTCCCTTGAACTTATGAAACTAGTACCTCAGTTCCCAAGTACAATGCCTGCACCGTCATTCCGCATTTTTATCATTTGTTTTAAAAGACATAAGAAGGGGGAGGCAAGCATCTTTCATGGTTTTCATTATTAACCCCGGGAGAACATAGGTACTAGGGAACATATGTACTAATAAACGTTGGAGGTGGGAAACAGGTACTAGGGAACAAAGATAGTGGGAAACAAAATTTTAGATTTAGCATTTTATCTTTGTATATTACAATTATGATTTAATATTTCACCATTACAACTCAGCATCTCAACATTACTGGGAGCATCTCCAAATTTTAACTTAGTGTCTCATTATCATTATTACAACAACCTTATGTTTTTCTAAGTCACAATTAGACCAGTAATCTCCAATTAAGAGACATTGTCTCAGAATTTGGAAATCTTTCATAATTGTTTCCTGGAAGAGCTTTCTTTTTATCAGGGTGGCAGAAATGGGCGTTTGCAGTTTTCATTCTAAGAGGAGAATACTCACCACTAACTGGCAAGCGTAGATCTCATGTGTGAAACTGTAGCACTGAGACAAAGTGGTGAAGAACCTAAGCATGCACTGGTCCTGTTGGAAAGTCGAGTAGCTCTGAAACGTCTGCTGAATAAGACGTCTCAACTGCTTGGGCTGACACACACACACATACACAAACGACAATTAGTCTCTAGTTTGGTTTTTAAACTATTTACATGTCTATATTCGAATATACCAACATTCAGCCAATCCTGCAGTAATTATTTGGTAAAATGATATTCCACATATGGGTGTAAAAATTCAAACACGCTGCCAGCACTTGGCTGTGTGTGTAAAACAGGGTTTTTTTTGTTTCTACCTTTATCCTGTTTATGAGCTCTTTGGGAAAGAAAAGGTCCAGCCCTACATCCTTCCTAATAAAAGGAAGAGATTAAAGTCAGGATTTTAGCTTCAGATTATCCAACTATTTAAAATAAATCATGAGTTACACAGCTCTTGACTTACTCCAGCAGTTCAAAGTTGGACTTTTTCTCCAGCCCATTAGGATTCATGTCTTTGTAGAATCTCCTGCAATGACATGTTTTTGTTTTACTTAAATTTTTTTTAACTGAACAACTTTTTGCTCATATTGTTCTGTTAGGAGCTCCTATAAGAGATAAAACTACCTAATTTCCAGACAGCCAAGCTGTAAGGCCATTCCTTCACTCACTTTGGAGGCATAGCTTTGCATATAATCGCTTCGCACCTGTTGAGAAGTCCACATTAATGATTCATCTCTCAAGATCAGTAACTTAAAGTGAAGGACGATGGTGTCGCTGGTAGATTTCTGACCTGTTGGTAAAAGTAGAGCATGGTGGTTCTGTCATCTTCAAAAGCCTCCATAAAGTCTGATGGGATGTATCTGATCCTCAGGTCGTACCTGAACGAATGAGTTTTATCAAATCCAAATGAGTTTCATCCCGATTTTAGCTGTATTCAGTCGTTTGATTTTTGATTTTTTAGAAGTTGCTTCATCTCACCTCCACTCAGCTTCCAGGTGCTGCTGCTCGTAGCGCTGGGTGAGTTCAGACACAGTCAGATCCGGGTGCAGCCAGTGCATCTCCGAAGACTTGAGGTGTTTGAGAAGGAGGCCGAAGCAGAGGGAGTGTTTGATCTCCGGACCCACACAGCCACTGGACAACACCATGTGGATCACATTCTAGGACAGAAATATTAACCTTCCTCACAGGGAATCAAAAAAGAATATCTAAATATCAAAACATCATAGACCGGCGATAGCTCACAGCCATTTGTGTTACTTACTGTGATGACCCTTAACCTCTGTGTGTGGTCTGTGGTATTTTGTTTTTCCGCTCTCACTCACGCAAAATCTCAACTAATAGCTGCACCTTCAATACTTGACTAGTACAAAGGGGGCTGGGTGGACAGTGTGCTAGTAGGCCAAGGTGGTTGATAGTTTGCTTGCTGTGAAGTCAGTCAGTTTGTTTCCACTTTCGCCATAAATTTAGTATCTGGAGTGTTACAGGATAACTGTGTTAGTTTCTCTACAGGACCTGGCTCCAAGTTAGGGGGGTGATTGAATTAAGGGCAGCTAAATAAAACTCATCTGTGCAAATAAAGAAAAACATGAAAAACATAATCCCTAATTAGCATTTCAGAGTAGTGAACACTGCCCAACTTGGAGGAACCAGTGTCCTTTTGTAAACTTGTAGCTCCTTATTTACCCAACCTTGCGAAACAAAGAAAGAAATGCTCAAATAGAGTACCTTTCTTTTTTTTAGTTTTGACATCATATGTGTTATCTTTGGTAATTTAAGGAAGCGACATTTCACAATGCATTGTACTGTACGGACGAAAAAAATATCACAGTCTAGTCTTTTGTTGCAATGCCTGTACGCTTTTAACGTGCATTCACAGGCTTGTAGAGTAGGCACTAGCCACGGTGCGCCCATCACTCTGGAACAGGGCAAATCTAAACTCATCAGACCACATGACCTTCTTCCATTACTCCAAAGCCCAATCTTTATGCGCCATAGCAAATTGAAGCCATATTTTCCCATCAGCCTCACTGAAAAGTGGTTTTTGTATGGCTACACAGCCATTTAGTCCCAATCCTTTGAGTTCCCTTCACATTGTGCACGTAGAAATGCTCTTACTTTCACGATTATACATAGCTGTGAGTTCTATGTTGTTCGATACAATTTTACCAGACGTTTAAGTACATTACATTCCCTCCTTGAGGATGATGTTTCCTCGGTGTCCTTCCAGTTTTTAATAATGAGTTGCACAGTTGTTAATCCACATTTAGAAGTTTCAGCAACCTCCTTAGATGATTTCCTTGCTTGAATAATGTGACCCGTCTGAAATAAATGAACATCTTTTCCATATCGGTGATGTGATTACCTTGACTGTCCAGCCGTCCTCACAGCGGACCAGTTTGAAGTTCTTGCCCAGGTTGGCACTGTTGCTAAGGAAACACACTTTGATGATCTTCACTTGCAGGAAGTTCTCCTTACCAACAGGGTCCGTGGGAGACAGACTGGGCGAACCCGGCTGGCCGGTGGGTGACATGCCCTTCCAGGACAGGGTTGTGTTATCACCCGACATCACAAACACACATACAAACACACACACACAGCGTGTACACTACAGCAGAGAGACGAACATGACCGTCAGCGTTTCATTCCGAGGCTTCCTTCTCCCTCACATGGCAAACACGAAGGGGCCCATAACAGCTGAAAGCACAAGAGTCTGACAAAACAATACAAGATTTGGACTGATTCAAAAAACATCTACACGACAGGAAGTGACTCCTTTGTTTTTTCGTTTGGCACTCACCAGAGTTTAGACGCTCCGAGCCGTTAAAACTGAACACGAACTAATCTCAGCAACATTCACAAATCCTTTACAAAGTGCAGATTTGTGCTATTTTTTGTATGTGTGTTTTCAGCTGAGCAGAACCGAATCAGTCAAAGTAAAATGCTGAAGAAGAAGAATACCAGTTACCAAAAGAGGAAACGTTCTGACTTTGAATAAGGAAGTAAAAGGAGCAACTACAGAATAGCTGACATGACTGATGAAACCACTTCATCACCTCCTCTTTCACACGCAGCGCCACAATCAGCTATCGTACCTACAAGTGTGCACAAAAGGTACAGCCCACACTTTCACTTCTGCTCACGAAACATTCACGTTGGCTTTTTTAGACGTTCCATTAATAAACACGTGCGTAAAGAAGAAAACATCTCAGTCAAAGATTAAACTCTAAACATTACACGTAAAATTTTCACCAACTGGTTGTTAGAATGGTCATAATTATACTATTATAAACAGATAATTATTTATAAAAAGACTTCAAGACTGAAAAATGGAAATACGGCAGTAACTCGCAGCTTTTGCGCAAAAGCAAAACTTCACAAGCACCTGATGTCTTTTTTGTGGCATCCTGTTATGCAGCTTGTAATTTATTTTTTTTTTTCAGCTTGGAAAATTTGACCGCAGCTTAAACTTTAGTTTTTCTCAAAATATTTTCTTACTCATTTGAGTTGTTCTGATAAAGCCTACAGAAAAACAAAAGGTGTGAACAGAGGAAACGCTTCTATCTGATGTAAAGTTCAATTAAGTTGTACTCTATATCACATTTTGTATTATTGTTTTTTTGTATAATTTGTTAAATCACATGTTGTATTGTATTTTATATCACATATACGATTGTATGGATTTGTATTTTGTATCAGTACATATTGTATTGTCTCATATTTGCTTGTCTTGAATCGTCATGTCCTTTTCGTCCTTTTTTTTTTTGTTCCATTGTATAACATTGTATTGTCATGCATCCTCTAAGCCTTAGGATTCTGACTTTAGACCTTAGAAGGTCTACATTTAGTCATCAGCTGGTGACAAAGTATTTTCTTTCATGCTCAACATTCAGCTTCATCAGAAAAAAAGTATTTTTTTGGTAAATACATTGAATTTTAAAAGATAAATGCACCCGGAGACAAGTGCTTTTTGTATTGAGTGATAGCTCAGAGGGACAAGAAAGAGACAAAAGTTCTGCAGGTCTCAGGATCAAATCCTCCAGTTTGAGATGTTTTCAAAGGTAAAAGAAGCAGGATGCTTGCTGGGATCAAACCTGCAGCCTATAGATTACTGTAGTAGCCTGTCTTCTTAATGGTTGCACCATGCTTTCTTCTACATGTAATGCTTTAATGCTTTTTTGAAAATTTGTCTTTTATTTTTGGATTTTTGGGCATTTGGATGTCTCGACTGTCCGAGGACTGAAAGTCTGAGAGGAAAACCTTCATCTGAGCCACTTCAGAGGCTCAGGAGGTCCTGAAAGGATCAGGGCTGAGAGGACTCATCAGGCTTCTTTACTCTGAGCTCAACTTCAGGATCTGCTTCAGGAGACCAGAACCTCCTCAGAACTCAAATCTCAGCTGCTCTTCAGGAACATTCAGGTTTTACACGTCAGCTCTGAAGGTCTTCAGCTCCAAACCTGGACTTTCCTCTCTGGACTCCTGCTTTCAGAAAACTGCAGCTTTTATTTCCACCAAACTCAGGTGAAGTTAGAAGTTGACTTTTTGTTTGTTGAATGTTTTAGACTCTCTAAATTTTGACACACAAGTGAAACGGTTGTAACTTTCTGTGTAATCTTGTACACAGATGGACAAACTGAAAGCAGAACCTCCTTGGTTGGAGGAAATAAACAAAGACCTCACATGTTAGCGCTTCGAGTACGTGGTGTAAATTAATCCCGTTTCAGTTTTACCAGTGCTTACGCTGGCAGTGTGATAAATGATAAAATCTCGTAACATTTGTATAAATTATATTTAAAGACACCACATTGGTGAAGGTTTTTGCAATTTGTATCCTAAACTACACATAACTTATAAAGAGTATGTTGATAACCTATCAGAAGACCATAGAAATCAGAAAATTTCACAAAGGATTTTAAACCAGACGCCATTCCTGAAACAACCACTGACCAAGTTACCACAGCCCAAGCCTGGATCGGGGGGGCTTCCATTATGGGTGTCCAGTGGAGGTTAAGGGTCTTGCTCAAGGGCCCCAAGAAGCACATGTCACTTTTTCCATTCACGTTTTAGATGTATCAATCAGGAAATTTCTCTCTCCCTTCTCTACACCACTGTCAGAATTCAGACGTCGCTCCTATATTTGTCTCAGTTACCGTTCATGGTCAGAGATGTTTTTCTTTATTCACACAAAGTTCATTTCGTTAATCAAATTTGAACTGAAGCACTTTATATTACAGCTGGTTTTGTGTTGATACTCATCAACAATAAAAATGTTTTGTCCGGAAGGATTTCCTGTTTTACCAATTGTGTACAATTTCTGCAAAATGGATTCAAACCCCACTTGTTCACCTCCTCAGAGAGAGAGAAAAAAAAACAGAAGCAGACTATTTTATTCAGGTAAACATTATTACAAAGACTGAGTTATTTCTAATTGCCATCCCTGTGCAGATGTACTGACACAAAAGGACATCTAGGAAACAAACAATCTCAAACACCTAAAATATTCTAAATGTTTTCGCGACTAAGCCGTTTTAAAGATACGTATTTTAATCACATACTTGCTGAAAACAACTGAACCCTTATCTGCAGCTCAGTCAGCTCCAGCAGTTGAACTCGTCACAGCTTGGGTTTTCTGGATGACCTTCAGAGCGACAGTCTTCACAGCCGTTAGAGCTTCTTTGCAGGCACGGTCGATTTTAGACTGTGGCAACAGGAAGCCGTAGTGTCCGCGGTCCTGGAGCTCAAACGTGAAGGAGTACTTGATGCCGAGGTTGTACGCCCAGTCATCAGAACCACCAGGAGCCAGGTCTGGAGGAGAAAAGAAAAAGAAAAAAAAAGACCATTTGTTTCAGAATCAACTTTAATCTTTTGAACTTTTAAGGAAAATTATTTGTTCTTACATATCGTCTTTGCTCCAGAACCATATGTATAATGGTTTCTGTAATGTCTTCTGATGTTGTCAGAAGCTTCTTTGGCTATCTCCAGCTTAAAAAGAATTTTTAAAAAATCAAAGAATGAAGGCGCAATTTAAATCGTCATTTCAGCTAAAAGTACCAGAGAGACCAGATTACCAAATCGCTGTGGTTCTCTGCTTCATCCGTGGTGCAGGAATATGGGAAGAGCAGCATCTGAGAGTAGGAGTGGATGCTGATGTAGAGATGGATCGAGTCTTTGTGGCGGCGCAGGAAGTCCGCCACAGCCTGGGACTCGGGTTCGGACTCCGGGAAGGCACCACAGTAGATCTCGGAGCAGGGATCGTGAGAGGCTCCCTGTGCTGGGAACAAAACAGAAACACTTCACCTTAGAAAAGCCTTACAGCATTACACCATCACTTACATACAATCCAACATGGGCCCCATCTCTTGTGGAGTCCCACAAGAGGTGCTTCCAACCCCTCCCTTACATCATCGCTGCAGGGTGCTGGTGTGGACCAACACCTGGCTGCGTGGATCTCTACTAGCAGACCACAATATGTGAGGCGGCACCTGCTGAGGAGAGGTGTGCTCAGGACGCTGCTGTGGGCTGAGCACGGAGCAGCGCGGACAGACAGGACTGATTAGGAGGCCCAGCTCTGTCCTGGGCTGCCCACTGGAATCTATCAAAGAGGCGATAGCTGGCCAAACTATCACCCATCATGGCCCCCTCCTCCCACTTCATGCACAGCCGCGCAGAATCTCGGTGCACATCTTTCAGCAGAAGACTTAACTCTCCAGTGGCTTATTGAATCATAACGTAACTTATTGTATTTTAACTTACCATAACTTATCTTATTGTAACAAATTGTAACTCATTTTATCATATCTTATTGTAACTTATTGTATTGCGTCGTATCTTGTTATACCGTAACTAACCTTACCATATCTTATCTTATGTGTAATTACCAAAACGGGAAAAATTTGTTGAGTTTGCAAAAGAAAATAAAAAAAACTTACTGCACCAGTTTGCATCAAAATTTCTGTTCAAGTCGACTCCAATGCAGTTTGAGCTCCTGTTGAGGGAACGATTCTTCCTCCACAGCCTGTCCTGAGACAAAATAATAATAATATTAGTTACCGTAGTTATATTGTAAATCCAATTTTAAATGACTTTCTCTAAAACTTGAGGGAGGGATCACTACAAGAACCTTTTGACCGAGATGTCAAAAAGTCAGAAAATGGAATGAAAAATGACTACAAGGAGAAGCTAAATGACAACAAGAGCAACACATAAAACGAAACTAAATAAATGTGCAACAATAAAAGCTTAAATTACTAAAAGTCTTCAAACTACTACCACAAGGAGACAACATAACAAATCAGTACAAAGCAACAAAAGCCTATATATTTGAACCAGAGACGGTGGTGATGAAATGCAAAATACCCAGAAAAAGATGCACATTTACTACAATACAAACTGACAAAACAAGCTGAACTATTTTATTACTAATTTTAATTTCGGATGTCTTACTTTTGTCCAGGTGTACTTATATCCATCGGGGTTCAGGACGGGTAGGACATAAACATCCATGTTGTCGAGAATATCGGTAACGTCCTGAATTTGCTTGTAAAATGACAACAACTGCAGAAAGAAAAAAAGCTTGAATTGCAGTGTCGAGGGGAGAAAACAAGACATTCTAGATGAAACACGCACGTGATGTACAAACGACAAGCAGAAAGCAGGAGCGATCCACTCCCTGGCGTGGATCCCGCAGTCGATCCACATGGCTTTTTTGTTTGGCCTGGCATTCAGAGACAGCTGGGGACAAACATGGTAAAAGAAATGAGCATCTTTATCTCACCCCTATGAGATTTTATGGGTTTTTAAAATAAATGTTACCTTTAGGGCGTATAAGGGTTGCTTCTCAAATGAGGAGCCAACAAGGATGGTTTTAACTGTGCTGGGGTTGTCACGTGCGGTCCGGTTTATCCAAATGTAGATCTGTAAGATAAATCACATTTATGATTGAATCTCAGATTCAGGAGAAACTGTATGGGTTCTGTTCTGGCTGTGACAAACTGGACCAGCTCTTTAACATGACAAGGGTACTCCAGGGGTCATGGGAGTTTCCCCATCCAGTCTCCATATGTTTTATAGATTTGGAAAAGGGACCCCTTTAGGAGTTGGACTCCGCCAGGGCTGCCTGTTGTCAGTGATTCTGTTGATAACTTTTATGAGCAGAATTTCTCGGTGCAGCCAGGGGGCAGAGGGAGTGGGGTTCAGTGGCCTCAGGATTCTATATCTGCTATTTGCAGATGATGTGGTGTTGGCGTCATCGCGTCGTGATCTTCAGTAAGAGGCGGCTGGGATGAGGATCAGCCCTTCTGATTCCATTAGTCCTTAGTCAGAAAAGGATGGATTGCGCTCTCTCTCTGGGTTGGGGGTGAGGTTCTGCCTTAAGTGAAGGAGTTTAAGTATGTCTGGGTGTTGTTGATGAGTGATGGAAAAATGAAACAATGAAACCCTGGGGAAGACACACTGGAAAGACTGTTTCTCGACAGGACTGGGAATGTCTTGGCGTCCTCCCAGAAGAGCTGGAAGTGGTGGCTGTGGAAAAACAGGTCAGGGCTTCCTTGCTCTAGCTGCTGTCCCCGCGACACAACTTCAAAACAAGTTGGACGGATGAATGGACGATTAACAGTTTCTGAGTAGCTCCATTACCACACTTTATAATGGCCCTAAAACTAAAAATAAAAGCCTAAATCTCACATCTTCCAGAGGGTGATATTTCTGGTAGAAAGTTGAGCCACTCCTTGGGTCAGTGGAGTCGTTCTTCATCTGCAGTTCAATCAGCTCACCGGCATTGGCTAACAAAACCCTAAAAATTACAACAAAAAAGAAAAAGCAAATCGTCCATCTTGAAATACTCCTGAAACAATCAGTGGCCCTTATGGGAGTTTCTGATCTCAGACAGGTAACATACTCATGTGTCATGCCGTGTTCCAGGAACAGATTCTTGACCATCTCGGAGCTGTTCGCAGGAACATAAAGATGGACCGGAGTCTCCTCTTTGATGTAGTCAGGTGAAACAGGCTGCCATAACGCTGTCTGAGAGAAAATATTAGGCGTTTGGATTCATACGAGAAAAATACAAACATGCAAATGCTAGTAAATGAAAGAAATCTACCTTATATTGGATAGATACGTTCCTTAAAACCTCAACTTGTTCTTGAGTTTCAGGGATTATTAAGTAAACCTGGTCACTGAGAGAAACGTGTTTAAATTAGCTAATCATACATGATGCAAACAACTAAAATCATGAAAACTTGATTCTAGAGAAAGTATAGGCCACGATATGGTTTCACATGTTTACATAGCCTAAGTGTAGGATTTTGTCTCTGCAGTCTCTTCAAATACACCCATTTGGTTAAATGTTACATTTATATGTTAACGACTACAAAAAGAATTTACCGTGTATCTGTGCAATGTCCCGTCTTCATAAACAGGTCCAAATTCATAAAAACAAACAGAATGAAGAGAGTCATGGTGTTGTCAGGGTCCAGACTGGAATACGATAAATGTTTGTTTAAACTGTGGGGGTAGAGACAGATATTGATTGGACCAGTGTTTATTCTGAACGTTTTTCTTTTTTTTTTTTTGGAAAGTAGGGTGTAAAATGGCAAAACACAATAGCTTGGTTCTATCTGATAATATATATCTGTATTTACATGTAACCTTTATAACGTTTATTGTGCCAATATTTAATCCATTCGTATGTACTTAACGAGTGAAGAAATAAAATGGTTTGTGCAGTATCTCTTCCTCACCGGCAGGGGGCGGGAGGTAAAAATAGTGACCAGAAAAGGTTCGACAAGTCCCGGAGATTTCCGATGTGTTTTTGCTGAATTAAAGATGTCGGCCCACGACCAACTTGTCCTGTATTTGTGTGAAATAACAAGGTAAGATACAATTAAATAAGATTTCTCCCTTTTAAAAACACTTAGCTTTTGTCTCCCTGCTACTGTTGGCAACAATTAATCAAGAAAAACATCAATACTGAGGTTATTCGCATAATTTAACGACTATACGCCAATTTATCCGATGTATTAAACGGAATAAATACAACTAAACGTTTTGCGTTTGTTATAGTAATATTTTTCACATGAACACAGCTATTTATATGTGGTTTAAGCGAAGCATCCTCATCGGTTTCCTGTCCAATCGACGGGTATGCCTGAATATTTTTGTCACAAATTGAGTTTGTCAAGAAAGGTGTAAGTTTTTAAAAACTAAAATAATCTCCACCACTTACATAGGTCACAAAAAACCATGTCCAAGCTGCATTAAACTACTATTCTGTTTTGTGTACGCAAACTAAAACACTCGTTTTGTTATGTTTTTGCCTGGAATTTCTCTCAATAAATTGCTAGGTTACGCTTTTTTCCATTTATGGTGATTTATTGACTTAAATTTGGAACCTGGAAAGCATGGCTGTAGTTTCAAATAGCAGTTTTAAAATTATGTTTCCGGTTAGGTTGTCATTTGTAAGTGAATGCATTAATCTCGTCTTCTTGTTCTATCTTTCAGGTTGTTGTGGAAGTTGCTGCTCCCACTGTTGTTTCTGTGCATCCTGCTCATTGCGGTCCTGGTCCTGTTGGTGTTGGCGGTTCGTTTCTGGCTTCAGAGCAGCAGGAACGCTCGGCGGGCGAGGGAAGGCCGTCCAACTGTAGCGTTTTTCCACCCTTACTGCAATGCTGGTGGCGGAGGAGAGAGAGTACTGTGGTCCGCCATCAGGGCGTTACAGAACAGGTGAAGTTGACTTTTGTGGAAGTTGTCGGATCTTTAGGTTTCCTTCTAACGTGATTATCCCATCTGCAGGTATATGGACGTCAACTTCGTCGTGTACACAGGGGACCTGGGTGTGACTGGCCAGCAGATTTTGGACGGAGCCAGACGTCGTTTTAACGTTGCTCTCCCCCGGCCCGTTCAGTTTGTCTTTCTGCGGCACCGAGTGCTCGTGGAGGCCAGCCTGTTTCCTCACTTCACCCTTCTGGGTCAAAGCGTGGGGTCCATTTTCCTGGGATGGGAGGCACTGACCGAGTTCGTCCCAGACCTTTACATCGACTCCATGGGTTACGCCTTCACTCTCCCACTGTTTCGCTACCTGGGAGGCTGCAGTGTAGGGAGCTACGTTCACTACCCTACCATCAGCACTGACATGCTGTCTGTGGTGAGGGAGAGGAACCCCAGGTAATCACTTCCTGCTCTATGAAAAAAAAGCTAGATAAATATTAAATATTAATGTCATCATTATATTTAAGGAAAATATGGCATCAGTGGGGAGTTATAATGGTAAATGGACTGTGCTTATACACTGCCTGGCCAAAATAAAAGT
>JAVKLF010000077.1:8793767-8806528 GCA_034783495.1 Millerichthys robustus | reverse complement strand
AATAATGATAGTTAAAATTTCAAGTACCAAAATATGTCTGTTTGATTTAGTTTACTTAAATATTTGTTGTTTTGAGTCACTAGATGGCAGCATAGCCTAATAGTGTTTATTCTATGAAATTGTTTCTTCTTTCACTACAATTCTTCAGTATATCAGGGCCAGTACTGACCTTTAAATAAATTCAGAACTGTTCTGTTTAATCATTTCTTTCACACGCCTGATGTTTAGTCAAGTGCCCCTAAGTGTTTTTATTTTATTTTAATAAATTAAAAATAACTCTTAAAAGACAAATCAACCCATCAGTCTATTTAAAATAATTTCTGCCATTTGAAGTATTACAAAAATAAATTAAAAAAACATTCTGAAGTTGAGGATTATTAAGGCTTTATTTTAATTCCATTTTTAAAATGGATTATTTTCAATTTAGGCAAACTCCATAGATTCAGGAATTATTTTATTTTGAGGGCAAAAGGATGATAAATCGTTAATCATTGTTCGTCTGCAACTGATTAACTTTTTGGTCTAATTCTGGATGACCACCACAGCTGATATAATTGCCAGTAACTCTGTCATCCTCAAGAAATAATCCTGGAGCTAAAATATCTGAGAGATCACTTATGTTATCTACATGCTTCGACCAAAAACAGCTAAAACTCGGTCCCTTCTTATTGAAAGATAATCTTGGCTGAAATCTTAAATGAGCTTGACACACATTATTGTTAAGCATAAAAAATAATAAATTTTCTATTATGACTCATGTTCTGAAACAGCTAAAGATTTTTCACGGCTACATTTTTGGAAAAAGAAACTGCAACAGAACAGCAAGACTTTGTCAGACTCAAGTTAGTTAGTTTTGTTTTGTTTTTAAATATGTAAAGTCATGAAAGGATGAAGATGCAGTCGTCTTTAGTCTAGTTGTGCAGAAAGCAGAACCCCAGCAGAGGGAGCCTGGCTGCCATTTTTAACTCTGGGATTTTAGCTTCATGTTGGTCCTGAAGCAGTGAGTGGCAAGTTGTAGTCCCTTATATGTAAAAACTTGTTTTTAATATAAGTAGTGCCAGCATTAGGAGACCATGTTAAAGGATATTAAAGCCTGCTAAACCTATTGTGGAAAACAGATATGCTTGTGCTGCAATCTGCAGACTGCAGTTCATTTGAATGATCTTTAATTATATGTATGTTTGTATTGATTACTTTCCAAATAAACTGATGTGATTAATCAAAAAAAAACTGCTTCTACTGGAACAAATTCAGAATATAAAATCTCACATAGAAAGAAACGTTCCCAAAAATTAAAATAAAAAACTTTTTTTTTGATGAATCATCATTGTATTAGTTTTTATGTTTCATGGGAGATCTGAGTTTAAAGTAAGAAACATACAAGGAAAGTAAATTCCTAGAATAATGTGTATTTTTTACATCTCTGGTTTTAATCAGGTTTTAATCCTTAATCAGGCAAAGCCCTCACAACAGACTTGAGCATATTTCTGGAAGCAGACAAAACCGCCTCCTTCCTGTGCGTGCATTATTCCATTTCTTCTTATGTTACTCAGACCAACGTTGCCATAATGATCTAACGAGCCTAAGTGGAATAAAAACTGCCATTATCTTGAGCTCAGACTCTCAACCTGTTGATGCGCCATTAGCTTCAGTACTCTTGGCTGGATTGTTAGGCTGTTGTTCAGTTTTAGATTTGCAGAGATGAAGGTTAACTGGGGGAAAGACATGAGGGGGTGACTCAAAAGTCTCGACTTTGTGCCCAAAATGCAGCAGGATGTCGGAAATGTGATCTGCCAATCGTTGTAGTTAACCCTGAAGTATCAGAGCGCCTTAATGTTATAAATCCACAATTTATTACAAATTATAGAGGCTGAAAATTGAATTTCTAAATATTTCTTCCCTTTTTCCTATAGACATCAAACATTTCAAACCAAACGCATTTAAACATTGAATACTTTAACTTTTGTTGAGTATTATCAGAAGACCAAAAAGACTGTAAATTCTATCATATTTTTCACTTGAATTTTTGTTTTAATGACTGACAGAATAAACAAAATAAAGTATTACTTTTAAATTCTTTAAATTAACAGACATTAATTAAAATAAATATTTCTAATTCATATATTAGCTTTTTAATGTTTTCTGAATTAGCGAGTAGTTTAGAGGGTATTATACTTCTTAATTTAGAGCTGCAGTAGGAAAAGCTGAAAGAAATTAACTTCTGAGTCAAATAACTACTTTTTTAGAGTAAAGATCAAGATAGTAAAGGTGAAATAGAAAAAAAAATTGAATGAGATGTATGTCTTTTTTTACACATAGAATGTCAAAATTCAGGTTTTTTTGCATTTAGGGGAAAATTGCAAGATTTCTGAGCTCAACTTGCACATTTCTGAATAAAAGTTGGAATGATATCAGAATTGTTTGGTGAACTGAATCGTCTCAGAGTGCCAAATGTGTTTATAAACAGTGTTTATTTGATGAATATTTGCAGTTTTATGTTCTATAGAGAACCTAGAAGGCAACAAATCGATCCTGCTGATACGGCCTTCAGCACAGAGCAGCACCTGAGGCACGACTTCCAACTAATGTATTTACTGACACACCCTGTAGAGACGGATACCGAAAGCACTTAGAATTTCATAAAATGCACACAAAATCTACTTATTTCCAACTGGACGGAGCTGCTAGTTCATGACTGGCTGTTCTGTGTTACTAACTATTCATGCTTGAACGTCTGTTTAAACCGAACAGAGCCATAAGATCCACCTCCCTTCAAAGTGCTGTAAATCCCATCTCTTTATAAAAAAATAGAACACTATATAGGCAAAACAGTGCTTTTATACCTTTTTAAAAATTGTCTCCCTCCTCCCCATAAGCTTAACAGTGATTTAGTTCATTATTGACCTGCTTAAGGCAACACAGATGTGCGGGATGCTGCCTGAGGACTGAAGCGGTGGTTCTAGCATGAATAAATAGCTTCCAGTGGACTCACTTGTTGCCAGCTTTTTTTTAGTGTTGTGTAGAGTAATTGCTGAGTAACTTTGAGAATTTCATTAAAATCCATCTTCTGTTTCATGAAGTTTTTGACTAACAGACAAACACAAACATAGATGCTGATTACATTATTACTCGCTTTTTCAAGGCGGCGGGAGATGACAAACTAATAAAGGTGTATATTTCCCAACCATCTCCCCCATCATCATTCATACTCCTTTACTATAAAAGAAACTACTGTACGCTGCCATCATCACATCCCTATGAGCATTACACAAGATATTCAGGCAGACTAAATGGTTCGACCAATTACATTGATTTTAGAGGAGCTATGTTGTTTGCATTAGCGTAGGAAAATGGGCTGCCATTTTCCACGTTATTAAGAATTAAGGTCTCCTCAGGGTCCATAATGGATTGAACACCAATCAGCAGGCTCTTTTTGACCACGTATCACGTCAGGCACTTACACCATTAGAAACTCTTTTCAATGTATTTCTAATTACATGAGCAAATTTATTTTTAGCTCCATCAGAGAGTCCACAGGCCAGACGGGAGGTTGCTGCATTTCTGTACTGTTTGGATCAAACTACTTTATTTAATAGTGATGAAATAATCGGCTGTTTATTTATCAACGCTCATCCAGCAATAGTGCAGCAGGAAATGTCACTTTTGCTTCAATTCAGTAAATAAATCAAACCATTCTTCTTGGGAATTAAATTCTGTGACGCCTTTTCAAGCTGCAGGAAATATGTGGAGCCTCTTTAAAGAAGAGGAACATCTCTGCAGAGAAATAATCTGAGCGTAGATTCTTCTTACACTCCTTGATTTATGCTTGTAAAAAGGTTTAACTAAAATATCTCCTGAACTACAGACAAATTTTAATAAACATGCAGAATGTAGTCAGTGCATGAGCATCTACAACTGATTAACTGATCAACCAATTCAAGATGGCAGTCACATCTAATTAGCGTCAGTCAACACAGAAGTGGTTATAACTAAGTTTTACAAATGTTGAGCTAAAATCTGATGAGGTACTGAGAGTCAGTCACATCATTTACTCTGAGTGTGATGTCTCGCATGAGATTGTGCTTCATACTTTCTGAAAACAGCACCACTTTTATTCTCATTCAGATTTTATGGGTGACATGGATTCTTTAAATTTTTCTAAATACTTTAATTGTTTTGTATCTGACATGAATCAGTCCAGGAGTTCAGTAACCCTTCATTGTGAAATGTGACAAAGAAGGTCATACCAAGTTGATCAGGACTTTAACTGATTATTTGAAATGAATGTTTTTGGGGCTTTTCTTTCAAATTTGCCGCGATCTAAAGTGACAGCAGAGAAATAACTATTAAAAAGCAATACATAACATAACTCTAACTTAAACTGTATGTCTGTACCAGTACTGATTAAGATTAAACTGTTTTATGCACGCAGATATCTACGTTTTTGCTCTGTGTCCATCTGGTCACATTGTTTTTCACCGTTTGATTTAATGTGTGTAAAGTTCTCTCTGGTCAGATTATTCTGTAATAAGCTGGTCAACAATTCCACCTGTTAGTGTTTATTTTATGCATGTGTACATACCTGAAACTTTATTCTTGATGTGTGTTACCTTTTAGGGAGTGTCAAAGTTTCAGAAAGTTAGTTTGTCATGCAGAGCGTGTTTATGAGTCATTACCTCTCAGATTTATAAGTTTTGGTCCATCCCACATCAATTTTTGTAGTTGTAGCTGTCTTTGTGGACTAAAAATGTATATAATTTTTGTCATAACTACATTTCTCTCTTTATCAAAGATAAGTCCCAGCCACACTAAGTTTATAATAAGAAATAATTAACCAGATGTAACTGTACAGCCATAAAGCCAAAACCTCGTCTTGAGCCTCAGAGGAGAGACGCACACTTGAACTAAAGCACGGCAAAGTAAGAAATTAGATGTCATTCTCAGGGCCAAGTCAATTTCTGTCTCCATTTTCAGCTTTCCCCCACCCCAAAATCTATAAATGCAGCTTTTAACACAGGCCTGAGAGCAGGGTGATCAGAGGGTTAAAGGCAGTTCAGGTTGCTGTCAGGTTTGGGTTAACTGCTGAGCCACAGATGCTTTTGTCCTCTGAACCACACCGTGATGACTCCTGGTAGAGAGGAGGAAGATCTGGAAGGCTGAATCTCCTCAGTAAATGGGCCTCGGATCATCTCTGAGGAGGGTTAGTACTGACTTATTAGTGTTTCGAACTCACAGTAAAGCTTTGTTGTTTGTTTAGTCAGTGTAAAAATGGCAGGAAAGGCTTCAAATATCCGAAATATGTACTTGGAAATAAATGGAAAAGCTGAAGTGAATGTTTTTTAAAACTTCTTCAGAATTAAAACACCAACAAAAAAGGACAGGAAATCGACAAACCTCTTAGAAAATCTGAGAAATAGATGTTGTTTAATCCCGTGTGAAAATGATGACAAGAGTTTGAGGTTGACAAAAGCTTTTTTTTCCCTGCGTAATTTCCCCAGTATGTCTCCTCTTAAGTGTTAAAAAAACTAACTGTCTTTATCTCTGGTCAGTGTCAGAGAGGCATTTTATTATTTCCTCATTTCACTGATTTTAGAGTTTAGGTATGATAAAACCGAACAGTTAAACCCTATCAGAGGCAAGAAGGTCTGTCACCTTTATCTCTCTGTTAGCTGGAAGGACAACGTTTAATGTCAGTCTCTTCTCAAAGCTGCAGAAGGTTAACGCCACCGTCAGAGGAACATGTTCACAGTTGCTGTTTTTAAGCTTCTCTGTAGCTGGATGATTTGAATTTAGTCTTTTAAGCACCATTGAATAAAGAAAAAATGTTCAAGAGTTATTTTTGGAAACATTTTGTGAGAAACATGACTTGACATGACTCGAAATTGTGTTTTGTATCAAACTTTCACATTGCTGTAAATGAATAATTTTCTCACGTAAAGACACAAATCTTGTTATGGATGTTGCTGCCTTACGATCACACTCGGGCCTTTGTAGCGGGCTAAAACTGGAGCAGAAATGCCTCTCCAGCCACATATCATAACTGTCTCACAACAAGCATCGCCTCAAAATAATTTCTTAATCCATTAATTGGCGTGGAGCAGCATTCGGGGCTGGGCTTTTTGTTCAGTATGTTTTTCAGAGATGCATACTAATCATATAAAGTGATCCTTTGTACTCAGGTTGACAGCAACAGCGAGGGCTTTTAGACGCACACACACACTGAGTGAGGCTTGTGTCTGGGAGCGCCGGCGGCAGAACGAGTGTATTATTTTCCCTGAAGAGTGTTATTTTCCTGTCAGGGCTTGATGGCAACGTGCCAACAGATGTGACAGGGAGCGATCATCCTTCCTTTACACGGTGCGGAGAGAGAAGAGCAGAGGGACGGACGAGGACAGCGTTAAGACAGTCACACTCGCTGGGTTTTCCAGCATCGCATTTTAATGCAAATTATGATGTATAAAATTTTAAAAGCATCATGGAAACATCCAAATTTTAAAAATCAAATCCTAAATAGTAAACTTTTTATATTAGACAGTGCTTCTAATGAGATCAAGACATTTACTGCTTTACTAGCACGTTAACACTTAAAGAGTAACTCATTCTAACGTCATTGTTTGTGAGTTTTCTGCAAATAGCCGCTGTTCATCTGACAAGTTGCTGAATATTTTTTTGCAGTGGAGACATAGTTGACGTTTGAGGTTTAAGGATTGTTTGAAGTGAGAACATCCTTTTAAATGCCACAAATCAAAGCAACAAGATGTTTTACAAAAAATTCTAGTTTCTTGTGTGCAATGCGTTTTTCTGGTTTGCTTCGTTTTTCTCCAGCTGTGTATGGAAATAAAAAATGACTTTTTCTAACAAGGTTTGTTAAATCTTTTTCTTTTATGATTTAAGTGACAAATGTCAATATTTTTTTGTATGATTCATGCTTCAGCTCAAATTTACAGACATGCATGTTTTTGAATTGTTGGAGGAAACCAAACTAGAGACCTACATCTGGCAGGAAGTCATGTGGGACCCGACTCAAACCTCGTGGGATCGGGCGGGATTCTGTGGTCAGAGCAAAATCCATCATCATGAGACAGAGGTAAAAAATAACAAGAATGCATAGAGAGCGGTAAATCATAAAAGAACGTTTTTTAAACAACACATTAAACACCACCACACGATCTGTTTATAAAGCTACTTTTCCTTTATCGCACGTCACGTGACAAGCTGCTGCCCTTCAGTACCTGTCATTCAAGTCTCGCTCAGCCTTGGAGCCCTAAAGAAAGGGGCAGAGAACTCATGATCAGGCTTCATATTAAAATGTCTTAGGACCCGTCAGGACTCGTGGGGGTTCCTCAAGCTGACAGGTAGGGGGGTGTTCTTAAGTTTGGATGGGAACGGTCAGAAAAGCCTTGAAATTGGGCAGGACAGGGATCGATCCCACAACCTTCTTGCTGTGCAGCAACAGTCCTAACCACTATTCCAATGTGCAGCCCACTTGACTTAAAACTGAAACAAAATCAAATCTAAATGAGTGTTAGTTGCCTAAACAGACTATAAATGAAAATAAAATAGAGAAAAAAGTTAATGTTGATTATAAAAAATCCCCTTCATGTAGAGTGGGATTCTGTTTTGTAAATCATTAGTTAACACATATCAGACCATATGGAACACAGCTGTTTTATTTAGTATCAAAACACTGAACAAACAATGCAAATACAAATAATATATACGAGTGTTGCCTAATAGCCATAATAACATGACTCTTCCTAAAAAAAAAGCTAAAATAGCAAACACAAGTCTTTGCAAATCCACTTTAATGTTCTTTTTGATTTGGCATCTTGGCAGCTCAACTCCTTGTAACTTTTAAAAGAATTTGATAAAACTCAGTGGAAAGTATTATTAGGACGAGATGTGATGAAGAAAGTTAATGTTGATTCTCTGCACATTTTGTGTTGGGTTGGGGTAATAGTATTTGACAGAACCGCCGGCACACCAATGAATTTGGATGCAGCCACATCTGTTGCAGCAGCAGCCACAGACTTTTTACTGTAAATTTATGATATTTGCCATTGGTCACCTTCAGTCATTAGTCTGTCATTTCGAACAACCATAAATTCTAGACTCAAGCTCACAACCGACGTTTTCTATAGGATTTTTTTCATGACAAAAGATTTCCTCCATAATTGCACAGCGTGATCCTGGCTTTAGACAGAAGCTAGCCATCCAACTCTTTTATGAACTTTTGTAGTTGTGGGTCTAGATGCAGGACACTGGGTTATACAGTGTAGGATAAAAGGCAGTAGGATGAGGAAAGCCTTCGCTGAGTAAAAGAAGAGTTGGAGCTTTTCAACAAGACTATAATCAGGTGCTACAAATCAACAGGAAACTCAACTTCAAGATTTCCACTTGAATCACAGTCAGTTGCTCCTCCAACGGACCGCATCTGGATTTCCACTCCAGATCCCGCCTCGGTAATCTGATCTCCTGAGCCAGCTCCTACTCAGATTCGATACGTGCGGAGTTATTCAGAGCTACCTGATAAATAACGGCTGGAGCAGATCAGATGATCCGTATTTCCGGCCTGCTTCTGTTACCAGTAAAGTCTAAGTAAACTCATTCTGCCCTTTGTCTCTCTTTTTTACTGTTTGCTGCTTTACCCTCTTCATTTACTGTTTTTCTAACTGCAAACAAAGAAAAGCAAAACAAAAGCAGATGAAAACAAAAGGAAAGAAAGAAGAACATGTCATTACTGGTCTCGTTTCTGCGGCGGCACAATACCCTGACCACCCTCATCAAATGATAGAGATTGCACGCCGGCGTGTACGAGAGCCCGATAGAGCCCCCCGTGTGACGAAACGCAGTTTAATTTAGATAATTATCTCACAAATTAACCACAAACTCCTTGCCTGTTAATTACCTGTCTTTGGGAGCAACACAGTAAAACAAAAAGCAGAACCAGGGAGGTCTTTGTTCGGATCTTCTTGATGGGGGGGCTGTAAATTGGTTACGCCCCTGCTGAAAGGCCAGATAACCCTTTTGAAGGAACAACCACTAAAGCATTTGATAGGCTAATGGGGAATATTGTTAGCATCCCAGTTTGTAATTGGACGTCATAAATCTGGCCCAGGTGATGGCGGAACAAAAGATGGGTTTTGTGCGGGTGTCAAGGCCACAACCGACTTGTAAATCCTTCCCCCTCCTGCTGAATGGTACTATCTGACGATCCACATACGGCTCCAACACGAGATCCACATTCATCTACATTGATCTTCTGCGAGAGCATTTCTGTGTGTATGTCTGTTTTTTCTTCTTTTTTTCTCCATGCATCTGCTCCAGTAGCGCAAATAAAAGACCCTGTTCTTATCTCGGTGTCTGCTGAAGGTGATTCTGTCAGCTGCTATTAACCTTGCCTTTATAATGACAGCTCGTCTGATTAGTTTCAACACTTAAAGCCCTGACATTTTCAATTTCACCGTTATTTCTCTTCTTCAGGCCTTCGCAACACTATGAAACATTAAGTTCATCTTTATCTCCTTTAGTACTGACTTATTAGTGTTCACAGTAAATCTTTGTTGTTTGTTTAGTCAGTGGAAAAACGGCAGAAAGGGCTTTAAATATCCGAAATATGTACTTGGAAATAAATGGAAAAGCTGAAGTGAATGTTTTTTAAACTTCTTCAGAATTAAAACACCAACAAAAAAGGACAAAGTCGACAAACCTCTTAGAAAATCTAAAAAATATATGTTTAATCCCGTGTGAAAATGATGACAAGAGTTTGAGGTTAACAAAAGCTTTTTTTTTCTGCTTAATTTCCCCAGTATGTCTCCTCTTAAGTGTTAATAAAACTAACTGTCTTTATCTCTGGTCAGTGTCAGAGAGGCATTTTATTATTTCCTCATTTCACTGATTTTAGAGTTTAGGTATGATAAAACCGAACAGTTAAACCCTATCAGAGGCAAGAAGGTCTGTCACCTTTATCTCTCTGTTAGCTGGAAGGACAACGTTTAATGTCAGTCTCTTCTCAAAGCTGCAGAAGGTTAACGCCACCGTCAGAGGAACATGTTCACAGTTGCTGTTTTTAAGCTTCTTTGTGGCTGGATGATTTGAATTTAGTCTTTTAAAGGACCATTAAGTACAGAAAAAATGTTTTTTTTTGGAAACGGTTTGTGGGAAACATAAGTTGATTTGCTTTATGGGCGGCACGGTGGCTCAGTTGGTAGAGCTGATGCCTTCCTCAAGAAGGTCGCCGGATCGAATCCCGGCCGGAGGCATTTCTGGGTTGAGTTTGCATGTTCTCTCCGTGCTTGCGTGGGTTTTCCCTGGGTACTCCGGTTTCCTCCCACCGTCCAAAAACTGACTGTAAGGCTAAATGGAAACTCCAAATTGTCCCTGAGTGAGAGCGTGAATGGTTGTTTGTCTCTATGTGGCCCTGTGATGGACTTGCGACCTGTCCAGGGTGTACCCCGCCCCTCGCACAGTGACAGCTGGACATGGGCACCAGTGACCCCCGTGACCCTGAACAGGAAGAAGCGGGTAAAAAGATAATGGATGGATGGATTTGATTTATGTCAAGTATTAAGCCATTTCCAGAAATGGAAAAAATGCATTTACTTTGAGCGAATCCTTTACTTTTTTCGGTTGTGTGTTTTAAATAGTAAAGTTTGTTTATTTAGCATGTTCAAAATATAAATCCGAACGATCTTTACAATAAAATACAGAAAAACTGTACAAATATAGACCAGTAGTGTCCAATGCTGGTCCTTAAGAGCCACTGTCCTGCAAGTTTAAGTAGTTTCTCTTCTCCAGCACACCTGTTTTGAGTGAGTGGTTTATTAACAGGCTTCTGCAGAACTTGAAGAGGTAATTGAATCAGGTGTGTTGGAGCAGGGAGCTGTATTTAACGCAATCTGTTTGCAATCGAAGAGCCAAAAACAAGTTTTTAACAACTTTACTGAACACCCTCTAAGTGTAACGCATCCTTCATTATGGTTTGATTGTCATTGTAAGTCAGAATAGGTTTGTTTTATCGACTTGAAGGCCACCACAAGTAGTGGTTCTCAGATTGAATCAGAGCACCTTGTAAGTTTCCATCTGATTCATCTCCATGACAACCGAGAAAAATCCATTTATTATGACATTTGTAATATTATAAAAGAAAAAAAAAGTTTTGACGCTTAGGTTTATTTTGTTACTTTTCAAAGATAGTTGCTGTTTGATGAGATGCAATTTTTAGCACGGTGTCCAGGGTTTTCAGTAACTTCATGGATCCATGTGGTTCAAACCTCAAAAAAGCATGTCACTAACATTTTTATTTAGCTGTAAACCTATCATATAGTCACTAATTAAAACCAAGAAATATGCTAATCATTGTTCGTGTATTTATTAAAACACTCACACAATTTGATGTTGCACTGCCACTCTCATCTCCAAACCAGGTGTGAGAAACGGCGAGGGTGCACACGCACACACTCCTCCCATACTTCACACACATACACACGCCATGAGGGGAGCATTAGAGCTGCACCAATATTTGTGTTTTTTCTGCTGCCGTCACACAGTTGTCCAAGTCCTTGTCGCTGCTCTCCACGTCTGCGGCTGCAGGTGTGAACTACTCTTGTGCTGAGAGTGACACTCTCTGTTGTCATCCTGTCAGAAAGAGAAACACACACACACACTGTCTATGAGTGGGGGAGGAGTGCAGGGAGAGATCAATAGTAGTGAGTGTGGAGTTTGGATAATTACAGTTGTTAGCAGGGAGAGGAGAGCAGCTCCAGTGGCCTCTCCACTCAGTCTCTTATCACTCTCTGGCCTGTCATTACAGCTTTAAATGCTGCCGTGGCAAAGTGGCAACTCTGCGTGTGTGTTTCCATCTCCTGTTTTTTTCCTCTTTATTCCTGCTCTCTTCCTTTTTGTCTCTTTTCTTCCAAACATCTTCTTTTGCGTCTTCATCCCATGCTTCTCCTCTGTTCCTCCTCTCTTCCACAAATCTCTTCATCATCACTGTTTTTGTCCCATTTTAACCCCTCCAGTCAGTTTGGTTGAGACCTGGTTTGTCCCCCCAGAAAGCAGCTTGGCTGAACCAGCACACGCTGGGGAAACTGTAGTTAAATCTCCTGTTTGGCGATGGTGGTTTTAAGTTTTGAAGTTTTGGCGACGTAGAGGAGCCTTGTCCAACACAAAGAGATGAGAATGATGGAGGGAAGGATTAGATGGGTGTAAAACAAGAGCAGATTGTCCCCTGTGGGATGTTTGTTCAGATTTAGATGGAGCAGGATTAGCTGAGGATGAGGAGATCAGAAATATGTGTGTGTGTAGTGGAGAAATGGGCTGGAAAAGTGCTTGAGGCAAAGCTGTCAGTACCAATTTTCATGTTCTGTAATGTATTATGCGTAGACATAAAAATACACACCAACTGAGCTCTAAAATCTGCCTAAAAAATGGCAGGATAGTTGCAAAAGTCAAACTCAACATTTCATTAGTTTTGCAGTCAGTTATGGCCTAAGTTTTTGTTATTGATGTATAAACTTTTGTTGGGCTTATTGCACTTGCAGATGGTGTAAAACTGTTGGGATTTGAGTAAAAAGTGTTATTAAAGCCAACAGGGAAACGGAAGTTCAATTTGTGAATGTGGTTTTGATTTGCAGGAAGTGCCAACATGGCTTCTCATGCAGAAAGACTGTCAGCTGTGTCTCAAATCTCACTGTGTGTGTGTGTGTGTGTGTGTGTGTGTGTGTGTGTGTGTGTGTGTGTGTGTGTGTGTGTGTGTGTGT
>JAVKLF010000077.1:8778511-8789718 GCA_034783495.1 Millerichthys robustus | reverse complement strand
AACAGGTGAGAAGCGGACACAATCAGACACACAGAGCAGAGACACAGAAACACAGCAGAGACACAGAAACACAGCAGAGACACAGAAACACAGCAGGGACACAGAAACACAGCAGGGACACAGAAACACAGAACATGACAGCAGTCCATTACTCTCATGCTTTTTCCTAATTAAATATTGAAGCTTTTTATAGATACTCAATCATAAAATCGGGCACTGATAAAAATGAGGGCTTGGTTCTTCACATTACTTTTTTGTTTCCTTTTTAATACAGTCATACTTAAAAATTAGTTTTATTGGTATTTTACATTGTGATACAGCAATATTTTCAACAATCAATGTTGCCGGGTGTCAGAATGACTGCAGAGCTGAAACCAGGCTTTTAGCTAGATGGGCATCAGGTCCTTTTTCGGTGTGGCAATGTCTTAGGATGCTCACAGGATGCCCTTGGGCCTGAAAAAGTAATCCCACATATACATCCAGACCAAACCAGATTCATTAAAGAACATCAGTCCTCTAATGTCACATGCAGATTAATTAATTTAATAGATTATTCTAATATCCACAATAAAAAATGCATTAATTCTCTCTCTAGATGCAGAAAAAGCATTTGATAAAGTAAACTGGAATTTTTGTTTTGTAACATTACGAAAGTTTGGTTTTGGAATTAATTTCTATTCCTGGATAAAAACACTATACAGTTCACCAAGCTCACGAGTCGGAACAAATGATCAAACCTCTTTGAGCTTTAACCTTCTTTGAGGCACAAGACAAGGATGCCCACTTTCTCCCTTACTTTTTACTAGTTTTTCTACAGAATACACAAACATCAATATCAAGAACTATTGCTCTCAAAGATAAATTCTCCTCAATCACTGAATATTCTGTTAACTGGAATAAATCATTAATGCTACCTTTAAACTATAAATTTGAAAGCAGTGTTCCAACTCCACTTTAAGTGGGGAATATTAAATACCTTGGTATAAATATTTCAGCGAAGCCACCTGCATTAATAAGTTTGAAACTCAATCCC
The DNA here is from genome assembly GCA_034783495.1 of Millerichthys robustus. NCBI lineage: Eukaryota > Metazoa > Chordata > Actinopteri > Cyprinodontiformes > Rivulidae > Millerichthys > Millerichthys robustus. The sequence goes on along the minus strand of JAVKLF010000077.1, from coordinate 8,788,685 downwards.
CTTTTCAAAACAATAGAAGACGACCTCACAAGATGGAAATCACTCCCCATATCACTGATGAGAAGAATCCATCCATCCATTATCTCCCGCTTAATTCGAGTCAGGTCGTGGGGGCAGCAGCTTGAGCAGGGAGGCCCAGACCTCTCTTTCCCCAGCCACCTCTTCCAACTCTTCTGGGAGGATTCCAAGGCACTCCCAGGCCAGCCGAGAGACATAGTCTCTCCAGCGTGTCCTGGGTCTTCCCCGGAGTCTTCTCCCAGTCTGACATGCCTGGAGCACGCCCCTAGGGAGGTGTCTGGGAGGCATCCTTAACAGATGCCCGAACCACCTCAACTGGCTCCTCTCGATGTGCAGGAGCAGCGGCTGAACTCTGAGTCTCTTCCGGATAGCTAAACTTCTCACCCTATCTCTAAGGAAGAGTCCAGCTACCCTGCAAAGAAAACTCATTTCGACCGCCGGTATCCGCAATCTCATTCTTTCGGTCACTACCCAGAGGTAAGGGTAGGAATGTAGACCAACCGGTAAACAGAGAGCTTCGCCTTACAGCTCAACTCCCTCTTCACCACAACAGAGTCTGCAAAACTGCAGAAGCTGCACCGATCCATCTGTCAATCTCACACTCCATTCTTCCCTCACTCGTGAACAAGACCCCAAGATACTTAAACTCCTCCACTTGAGGCAGAACCTCATCCCCAAACCGGAAAGAACAATCCACCCTTTTGCGACCAAGGACCATGGACTCAGATCTTAGAGGTGCTGATCCTCATCCCAGCCGCTTCACACTCAGCTGCAAACGTCTCCAGTGAAAGCTGAAGATCAAGGAACGATGAAGCCAACAAGACCACATCATCTGCACCCTGGCTGCACCAAGAAATTCTGTCCATGAAAGTTATGAACAGAATCGGTGACAACATGCAGCCCTGGCAGAGTTCAAATCCCACCCTGAAGAGGTTCGACTTATTACCAGCAATGCGAACCAAACGACCAGGAGGAAACCGCATTGCTCCTCCTGAATCGGAGGTTCGACCATCAATCAGACTCTCTTCTCCAGCACCCCTGAATAGACCTTGCCGGGGAGGCTAAGGATAGTGATGCCCCGGTAATTGGAACACATTCTCCAGTCTCCCTTTTTAAAGAGGGCAACCACCACCCCAGTCTGCCAGTCTAGCGGCACTGCCCCTGATGTCCATGCAATGTTGCAAAGACGTGTCAACTAAGACAGCCCCACAACATCCAGGGCCTTAAGGAAATCAGGGCAGATCTCGTCCACTCCCAATTCCAAATAAACCTCCACAAACCTGGTTCAACAAGCTAAACTCATGTATTTCAAATTTTTTGTGGAAAGATAAACCACCCCAAATTAGTTTAAAAACTTTACAAAATGCTAAAGATTATGGAGGCATGGAATTGCCTAACTTTCATAACTACCATCTGACAAGCAGATTACAATATCTACTGAAATGGATTTGGCAACACAAACAAGATGAAGGTTGGCTAGATATTGAAAGAAGTTTCTGCAAAGAAATTCAAATCGCTGATCTTCCATTTATCAGTCCCTCTATTAAAACTTTCGATCATATCACCCAAAATAATGACTTTATTCCCTTTGAAGATTTAAAAATGACATATAACTTGAAAGACAACAATTTTCTAGACTATCTTTAGGGTGATGGGTTTTTTAGGTGTGGAGTGGGGCTGCGGGTCTCTGACTCGTCAGATGCGGGGGCCGTCATCCGGAGGGTCTGGCCGCAGACCCCCTGCCTCAGCATGGCTCTTGGTCCTCCGCTGTTGCTCCCACTGGTGTGTGCAGGGGTCCTCCCCCTAGCTAATTGGATGTCCTCCCTCTGGGGCTGGCTGGTGGCGTGGGGTAGGAGTGGGTTGGGGCTGAAATCTGGTCGCGGGGAGGGGGATTTATATATTAATACTACTCCCCCTCCTCTCCATATTATGACCACCCTCCCTTGCCTAAGTACATTTTAAGTAATGATACACATATTATAGGTGTTTTGGGGGTGTTTGAGGGGTAGTGTTGGGCGGGGGGTAAATCCGCCTTGTACCTCCGACTATTGCACCCCAATTTTAGCCGCAATTTAGACACATAGGGCCTTGGGGGTTGATATAGCTCACGGTGACACCTTTGTAGACTCCATTGACTCTTTTAAAAAAGGTCTTAAGACTCATTTATTCAGACTGGCTTTTAACTAATATTTGTGCACTGTTTTTATATTTTATATCTTTTACTGTTGTGTTGATCTTGTTGTAAAGCACTTTGTGATTTTATATCTGTGAAAGGTGCTATAGAAATAAAGTTTACTTACTTACTTGTATACAGTGGTGGTGGACCCAGGCCAACAGGACCCCCAATTTTAAACACATTTTAGACACAAATAAATTCATACAAACACACACACATTTAAGATAAAAAATGGCAGGGGAGGGAATGATTTCGGCATCACTGGTACTGTCTCATCCCGCCTCTCTGCCATTCCGGTCAGCCGGCCCTGCCCCCTGCCGATGGTCTGTGTGGTGGGGGGAGCTGCAGCCTCCCCTGCTCCCAGGGGGCTGGTCTCTGGCCTGGCTGAGCCCTCGTTCTGCCCTGTCCTCCTGCAACCACCCACCTGGTTCGGGCGTGTGGGCTGTGCGGTAGTTCTCCGCTGCCTCCGGCAGGCCCTGGGGCGCTCGGGTTAGTGGGTGTGATGCTGGCCGGCCTCTGTGGGGTATGGGTTGGGGTGGCGTGTCTGCTTCCGTTGGGGACCTGGTGTCCCTCTCCTGGTGTGTGTTGGGTTTCTCAGCCCTGGGGATGTACGGGGGCCTGGTGGATGGGCTGTTGGGCTGGGTCTCCGTGGCCGTGGGGGGTTGGCTTGGGTGGGTCTAGATCTACCTGGGCTTCCTGTTGCGTCTCCTTTGACCGGGAGCTGGTTTCCCTGTATCCCGCCTCTTTTTCTGCTTCTGGATCCTCGTTGTGGTCTCTCTTTGGTGCGGGCGCGTCCGGTCTGCTGTAACTTCGGGTTTGTTGGACCCTCTGCCGGGCTAGGTCTGGCTCTGCAAAGCGAGCAGACAGCGACATCAAGCGGATGTCGCTGGGGGACGGTATGACTCTGGTGGTACTACCCACAAAAACTAAACAAGAAACCTTTGTCCCTCTCCCATACATGAGCATGAATGCATGTCCACGTTTGATCATGTATGATCACCTGCCTCATCATGTATCACACTTGTGTCACTTATTTGTATGCATGCTGTACTTCACACAACCTACGTTTAGTATTAGTATTCTGTATACCGACTATCGGTTCCTTTTTCAGTTTCTACTGTTGTTGTTGTTGTTTTGTATTTGTCCATCCCCCTCCCCCTTCTGTCCTTTTGTTTTGTGTCCCACTCAGCCTTTTGTGTCTGGTGACTTTAAACAATAAAGGCATCAATGAGAGATTATCTCAAACCCTCCTGCTTTAGAATAAAACTGTCAAGGCAATGGAAAAGTTTTCAGTTTAATCTTACTGAATGTATATATACCAGACAGGACAGGTTAAAAAAAGAGGAAAAAATAGGATGCCCTTGGGCCACCTTTCTTAATAACTTAGGTTTTGCTGAGATTTAACAGACATTTCTTTGGATGAGATGCAGCTTTTGCTCTTAAACACATTAAGGCCTACTAGTCAATCAGAATTAGGGCGAGGTGAGCCTTGAGTCTTAGTACAACTTTGATCCACTGAGCATGGACTGCAATTTGGGCCTTAAAGTCTCGACTCATACTTCCAATATCCTACATAAAAGCCTGACTGAAACATAGGTGAAGATGAACATAATTCAGAATAAGGAACTAACAAACTGTTACTAGGCATGAATATATCTAGACCACAATGCATTGCTAAATACTGACACTGAGCATACACATCATTATCTATAAAAAGGTCAATATTGTGATTAGGGACAGTTTATAGAAAAAAGGGAGGTTTTTCGCTGGCCTTGGTACTGAAGACGTCTGCAGTGAAAGAGATCTCCATGGTTCTGAACAGAAAAGTCTGTGTGTGTGGACATGTTTAGCTAATCCTTGTGAGGACATTTTTTGACACTGTACTATACTTGTGAGGACATTTTGCCTAGTTCACACAAGGGAAAATGTCACTTTGGGTCAGGGGTCAGGGTTAGGCTATAGAAATTAATGGAAGTCAATGGTAAATCCTCACAAAGATAGCAATACATGACTGTGTGTGTGTCTGTGTGTGTCATTTCCACCATCTGGTTACCAGGACATTATTTACTCTGTCACAGCTCAATATTTACCCCACCATCTCTCATCCCTCTACAATCTACAAGTATGTGTTTCTGCTCGGCTGAGAATGTGGAAAAGTTTGTGATGGATATAGTTATGAAAAAAATAATATTATTGTTATGATTAAATCACATTTTTCTCATTCTAGGTTGATTTAAAAATACTCTTTGTTACATGTTATCATTGAAAGCGAGTGGTCATTTAAATTTTGTGTGTTTCTGCAAAGTATGTCTTTAACTCCAACACATACTCTGAGCGCTAACAGATGTCCACCCCCAAAAAATCTGTGGCTTTTGAGAGGCAATAAATTTGTGGATTATTGATGAGGAGAAATGCCAGGGTGAAATTTTTCTATTTGGATCATGGACACAAAGAGGAATGTTGATGAGATGCTCTTATTGTGGTGAGCAAACATATGCAGTAGGCACTATTGTTGACCTGTATTGTGTTTGTGTGAGCGTAAAGCACAGCAGAAAACTAAATGCACTGCTTTGAAAAACTCCAATAGCAGTGCACTTACCTCAAGGGAGGAAACATATCCCTGTTGCTCTGATGGATATTTGTCTCTTTCTTCTTCTGAAACTCTTGCTCACAACCTAAATCCACTTTCCCTTCCTTGCAATACGCCTGAGCCCTTTTCTGCATTCCCTTTCTCCGGCTGCACTTCTCTGATCTGCTGCTGCTGTTTGAGCATCAAAGCCGGTGAAGAGGTTTGCCATCTCACCTTCCTCCCTGCTCCTCCCTTCATCTTCAAATAGAGGAAAGTGCAAGGGCTAACTTTAGGTTTCAGACATCTTCTGTTCAATCTCACACCAAACTATTAGTGTTTAAGACTCCATCGTATGCAACTTAAAGGTTTAAAAAAATCACATCTGAAGTTTCCTAAAGTAATTACTGACATCCTGAGTGAGTGGGGTATTTAAATAGATTGGTCATACAGTGTTACTCTGTTACTGTAAGAAATAATTGTCTATAAAAATGGAATGTGGAACAGTTTTAATGTAGTCTTAGTTAGAGAACACATTCAGATTCTTCTATTTGCTGTTTATTCTCCTCTGTACTTATGAATGTGTCTTTGAGAAACCAGTTGTAAACTGCAGCAACTTTTCTTTAATTTACCAGCTTTGTCTGACTTAGTATCTATTAGACCTGAGAAATAACTGACATAACAAACAGAAGGATTAGGAGCAATACAGTGAGCAGTATTTGCATTATTAGTATATTAACGCTTGGATTTGTGTCGGATTATATGGGATTATAAGGCATTTTGCCTTTCCTTAACCCCCATGGGTGTGACATTCAAAGGGCCCAGAGGCCTAGACCTTACATGCTGCATTAACATCTACAAACCCACACATACACACAGGCAGCACAAACACAACCTTCCATCCAAACCCAGTTCTCATTTCGCAGTAGCAGCCTAAGCAAATGGCCTCGCTAAAGGCTTTTTAATAGACTGCTTTGTGTGGCGAAGACTCAGGGTGACGAGGGGAGTCCCAGGGGAGACGTGGGGGAGCTGCTGAGAATGGTTCAGGGTGAAATCTGGAGGAGGATTTGTGTTGATGCAATACTGCATCTTTAAAAACATAATTACTAAATGTAAAGAATTTAAATGGAACCAGTGACATTTATTAAAAGTGTTTTTCTTTGCTCTTCTATACCTACCTGTAATGTGTGTTGCCCGTTAACGGTGTAAATCCTGTAAATACCAAGACACTAACTCATGCTTTAAAGATTCTTGACATTTCTTTACCACCTTATAATCAGGGCAGCGTGTTCAGTACTTTTTATGTTCTATTAAGCTCAAATTTATCATCAGACAGCAGCAAAATCTGTTCAAAATAAATGTGTATTTTTAGTCAAATGCAAGTTGCTACCATCTGCAGATGGAAATGATTCAATTCAAGTTGTACAAAATTCTAAAAGAATAAGACTATCAGTCATAAATACTGCTTAGACTTAAAGAAAAATGGTTGATCCAACTTAATATCACTATTTAAAGTGTAATTTTTTTTCAGTTTTGGTTGCAGATGAATTGCTTGGTTTTCACAGAAGGAAGTCGCCGTGTTCGACTTCATCGTCCTCAAGAACATGTTTCCCGTCACTGTGTATCCCCGTCCCCTCTCCTCCTCCCTGTGTGTGAATGAAGACATTTATTACAACAGAGACGCGGGGAGATTAGCAGAGGGCTTAAACCATTCTCATGGTAATGCACAGAGCTGGGAGTGAGCAGATAAACACAAACACTCACCTTATCAAAACACCCAGACCTGAAAGACAACTCTTTAACGGCACCGTCAGAGACGCACACCGACAGGAAACTTGAAATAGTCTGAACCAGAGAATTGTCAGTGGCAGTTTATGAGCTCAGCTAGAAATATTGGTCAGAAAAATGAATTTTTTCATTTGTTCTAAACTTTAAACCCAAACTTTTCACATAAAATTCAGTTTGATAATGCAAAGGCGTGGTAGTGATATGCACTTATTTTGGTTTTTAGACATTTTATGCTGGTGCTACAACTTTTTGTTCTGTGCTACAAAACCAGCAACCTCATTAGCACCAGTGCTATGAGCTAAAAAGAAGTTAACATACAGCCTTGTGTCAATGCCTTACTCCACATCGATCACTCACTTCTTCATCAGTTTGAACAAGAGCTATCCAATCCTGCGTTATTGCTTGATGCTTAAAGAACACAACACATTTAATTGGTTGTGTCGTGAGAAATGTTGAGTCTTCATACAAACTAAATTTAACTCAATTCTAGCCATGGATTGCTTAATGTCTGTTTTAAAACATGTACTGCAGTAACTCTAGTATTTGTTTCTAAGTATTTAATGTAAGTTATAAATGAGCACCAATTTATTGTGGTCTTTCATTCTTCCTTTGGTTGCAGAAGACTTTGGCTTTAACTTCAGTCTCTCCATGATTCCCTTCAAATAACTTGACTGAGCTGATGTACGACTCATTAGAGAACTTATTTGACTCAATGTTGACTGACAGTGCTTCACCAAATGCTTCTAGTAACTGTAATTGGTAACTAGATCTATCTTTTCTGTCTGAGGTTTCTTTAGTCTAGTCAAGTGAATGTACAGGCAGAGCAATCTTACCGTAGGCGTGATGTGAATTGGACGAATCTGAATTCACTAATAATGGTTCGATTCTTTAGCGATTCATTGTTTTCTTTATGCCCTCTCGCATATTTTGCATGTGCGTGAGTGCTTCTGTTTACAAACATGATCATTCCTATTGTCAGAGTGTAAAAACAGGATTTAGTACACCGTTTGGAAAATTATTTTCATTTTAGTCCAGTTTTTTGCAGTCTTACCCAGTTAAATTAGTAATTATGAAGTGAAAAATTAGTACAAAGTTCTCTGACATATCATTTCTTTCTTTTCTTGATAAACTTACTTATTCTCAGTGATTTCACAGTAATGTGTGCATGTAAAGGAAACCAAGCAGGATAACATTTCTGAACAATCTGCAATATCCTGTTTTCTCCAAGCTATTCATTGTTGACTTCTCAACACTGTAAAATATTTATCTCAGCCACCAAATCTGTCTGTCCAGATTTCGTTTTGTTGTTGTTAATAGTACATAACAGTAGATCCACCTGCACGCAAGCTGAAGCATCATCTATGCCTGCCTGGAGTATGGCTGACTCCTGCTGAGGAAAGTTTTAGGAAAAAAAACTTTAATATAAAAAATTATAACCCTGAATTGTGGAGGGTTTTTTTGGCTTCCCTAAGGAACACGTGAAAGTTGAAGGACTTTTTGAGGGCTAGATGTTGACAAAGGGACATTTTAAACACAATGGGGATCAGTTATGGGTTGTGTTCAGAGCAAGTGTCAGAGGTCAAGATTAAGTATTTAAGTGTGTTGCCAAAAGACATTTTGAGCAACACGACTTTTCTCTCTGTTGACAACAATTTGTTGCAGGCAGATTCACCCCCCATGTCATACTTTTGTTACCGGGCCAGGACCGCAGGAGACACACGCATGTCTTCCACCTCTCCACCCTTCACCTGCCAGTCTTCTCAACAGTGACAGAGATGTTGTTTCCAAATGTCTCCCCTGCCACCTCTGATTAAGGCTGTCGTGGGCGAAACACACCTGTACAGCTGATGGGAGACAATACCACCGCTTCCTCCTAGAGATTGATTTTCTCCATTAAAACAGGCCCTTTGTCTAAAACCCCTCCACCCCCTTTGTTATGCTAAAGAGAAGATGGAAGATTTCCAATTCAATTTGGGCTGAGCCGAGGACCGGTCAGCTATTTGGGTCTCTATTGTCCTGGCCGAGCCCGCTGGGACAACGCAAGCGTCTCCCAAACGCCAATTAAGCCGGACGGAGAGAGGAGCGGGGATAATTGACAGGCAGGAGAAAGGCAGCCTTCCTCCTTTTCTCTGTCTCGTCATTGAAAAAGAAAATCAAAGAGAAGGAGTAACAGAGAGGAAGTGAAGTGTGGGATGAGAGGGAGAAGAAAGGTGTAGAAGGGAAACGGCCTGTAATATGTAGCCCAGATAAAAATTTAGAAACATGATGAAAACCACAAATATGTCTGTGCAAATTCTGTTATCCGGGTCATCGCAACAGCAAACAGGCTTAACTCGGAGGCAACCGGACTTGGATCAATTCTTGTTTGAAAACGTTTCGACACCTTTCCAGGACTCCTGGTTAAAACTACAAATACTTGAAGTATCCTTTATTTATGACAATTTAACCTCAATGCCACTTTAAATTCATTTTCCCCACAATTTTGTGTGGTATTAAGTGATTATGGGATTAATTTAATGATTAGTTTCTTGTAAATTCTGCTACTTTCCCAGTTCAGAGGTGTACCTATTAAGATAAATCATCTATAAAACATCACCTGTATGTGATTATAAAATATATATTTTTAATTTTTCCTCCTGGTGTCACAGCAGTAAAGCAGCTTCTAGTCTCTCTCATCTGTCATTTACTCGGTACAAAAAGACTTGTTCAAAGATTGATTGATACACATTGTTTATGTGTGCACAAACATAAATGGTATTCGTCTGCTGATCACCTACACATTAGGTTCTTCTAAACACAAACTGCAATCTAAACAGGAAACATAGTTAAGTACCACATACTTGATTGGTTCACAAGCAGAGGACAAATGTGATTAAAGATTTTTGTACTTTATGACTATCATGTTGTAGTTCACAATTTGGTATAAGTGTTTTTTATGTACACACTGTAAAATATTTGCCACTTCAGTAGTTTTTCTGAGACTGGAACTAAACCAGTTTAATTATATTTTATATAAACATCCACTTTAGTAGGTTTTGAAACCTTGTTATTGTGATGATGTTCCTTTTCAAAGAGAAACCGTGGGTAAGAAGTTCTGTTAAAGTCCTCACACTGCAACATACGTGACATCATGTCACAATCAGAATCAACACAAACAACATGTTTGTCAGAGTGGACATTTAGTTTCAGTCTCCATCCAGTTTTTTATAACTATCTTTATAAGTTTTATTAAACTTTTTTGTCATTTGTACTAGAACAGCGACATAACGACAGTATTCACAGACTCAGCCAGCAGTGTCTGCTGAGAGGTCGGCCACTTAGCACAAACAAACCCACCCACAAAGTTCTTATCAATCACACGATGGACCTTACCAGAGGGGCCGCGTTTCATTGGATGATGCCCATTGTACATCATAGCGTGGCTACCACGAGCGCGGCCGTCTCACAAACATAAACTAGAAGTGCCAGACTACATTGTGGACTAGCAGACTGGCAGAAAGTTTTCAACAATCAACAATCGAAAAATAATGGTTCTCCGTTGCCAGTGGGGTATCTCTACTGGTGATGTCAAGTATCCTGATCGTATTTGTGGTAGTAAAATTCACAGATTTCCAAAATCCGAAGCA
>JAVKLF010000077.1:8722126-8743780 GCA_034783495.1 Millerichthys robustus | reverse complement strand
TGTGTGTGTGTGTGTGTGTGTGTGTGTGTGTGTGTGTGTGTGTGTGTGTGTGTGTGTGTGTGTGTGTGTTGTATTTGACAGACAGTAAGAGGGGTCTCTATCACCTATCTGCATATTAACACCCGACCGTCCCTTTAATTTCCTACCATAGCTGATAACCATCGCCTTTTCTTGGCCTCTTTGTTGCTCCGACACAGAGCTCAGATTTGGTCTTTGAGAGAGAAAAACACTGTTGCATTATTTGATGGTCACACACACAGAGGTTTGTATTTCTATCCTTATTAGGACTGACTTCTATTCATTTCCAGTCATTTTTACAGCCTAGAACACACCTGACCTTAAACTCAATTCACACCTTAGTCCTAAAGCGAACCCCCTACCCAAAAATGGAGTTCTACCATACCGGTCTTTGGTCCCCTTAAATGACTACTGGTCTTGACCAGGTAGGTGGTGTACCAGAAACGGTCCTAAAAAGGTAACAAATACAAGAACACATATTTTATTTTTTTGACCGTTTAGAAAACTGAGCCATCTGAGAGAAAAAAAATGCTCAGGTCTGTTTATTCTTGACAGATTGAGTGTTTAGCTCGATGGTGTCCAATCTTTGTCCTCAAAGGCCACTATCCTTCATGTTTTACTTGTTTCCCTGCTCTAACACACCTGATTCAGTGACTGAATTACCTCTTCAAGTTCTGCAGAAACCTGTTAATCATCCATTGGTTTAAGTCAGGTGGGTTAGAGCAGAGAAACCTTCAAAGCATGCAGGCCCTCAAGGAGCATGATTGGACATCCCTAGTTTTAGGTCATCAAGAGGAGCTGAAACTCCACGCTGACCCATAATAGTTGAATCAAGATGAATTGTTTCAAACTTCTGAAGTAAAAGACAAAAAGGCTTTAAGCACTAATCATCTCTTTGATCTAATGAGTAAACTCTGAGCAAAAAAACATGTGAAAGGTTCCATCTGAAGAACAACAAGTTCTTCATGCAGTTTGGATCAAAGTTAGCATGTTCTGCAAACAAACTAGGATAAAATAATTTCTGGATCTGGATGCTTTCAGATAAATCTCCTTCAGAACATCCAGAAGTTTCCAGAAACTAACAAAACCAAAGCAGAGCTCTTAAAGTTGACACTTCCTGGTCTTCCTTCATCACTTGAACACATTCAGTCAGTTTGAGGAGATTCTAGAGCCCAAATCATTGATTGTATCAAAGAGGAGTTGTCTAAATGTTTGCTGCAGGTGTTCCCATTCATCCAAGCGAGTGCAGCTGAAAGGCCAGACTGTCAAACAGGAAGTGGATGAATCCAGACATTTTTAAAGGGAGGGAGGCGGACCCTCTTCAGTCATATATTAAGTAAGTACAAACCAGAGAGCTGAGTCTGATCCAGTCCAACTTGATGGTTCTGAACAGGTTTACAGCACGTCTCAATGAGATGGGTGTTTTTGCTGATGTGGGCAGTGTTAGGGCAGTCTGAAGCTGCTGTAGGAAATGTTTCATCTGGACTTGAAAAAAATGCAGAGCCTCATCTTGTTGCCTCTCAATCATCCAGGTAGAAAAATAGAAAAAATAATTGAAATTGAATAGGTCCTCTGGACGGGGTTTTTATGGTTGAAACGTTTCGTCTCTTCTCCAAGAGACTTCTTCAGTCTGAAGAAGAACTGCAGAGCCGTTTTCTTCAGAAGCTACGGAGATATTACAAAAAAGTTAAAGCTTGTGAATCAGCTTGAACCAAACCTGATGTTTTAATCGTCAGATTGGATCCTTTAAGGTGAAACTCGACCACAACTGTGACTGTGTTTTCAGTCAAATACTGCAACGCGTTTTCCAGCTGCTCTGTGTGTTTCACTGAAATACTTTACAAATAATTTACAGGATTGTTGTTGTTTTACTGCTCAACATCTAACCTTTTCATCTCATGCAGTCTGATCTGGCCTTAAACCGCAGACTGAACATGGTTAAGATGTTTATCTATTGCCGTATTAATTTATTTATTTGAACTTGACTGAAACATGACTGTAAGAAGAGACATCACAATGTCAGTTCATTGTGGTAAATGTATTAAAATGTTATTTTAACCATTTAAGTGTCATTTAAAAATAAAATACTACAGTACGTAATATTAGGTCTAAAGCCAAGATTCTCTGAGCTGAAGGGCTACATTCAGGCCTCAGCTGGTGACAGGTTCCTTTTTTGCAGCTCAACCTTCGGCTTTGTCTGAAATTTTTATTTATTTTTTGTAAAAACTGTTGAATTTTAAAAGATAAATGCGCCTGGAGACAAGTACTTCTTGTATTGAGTGATAGCTCAGAGGGATAGGAAAGAGACTGAGATCTGCAGGTCTCAGGATCCAGTCCTGCTCCCTCCAGTTTGAGATGTATTTTTGGCGATTTTAAAGGTAAAAGAAGCAAGATGCCTGCTGGGATCGAACCTGCAGCTTGCAACTGTCCGAGGCCTGAAAGTCTGAGAGAAAACCCTTCATCTGAGCCACTTCAGAGGCTCAGGAGGTCCTGAAAGGATCAGGGCTGAGAGGACTGAGGTCTGGACTCATCAGGCTTCTTTACTCTGAGCTCAACTCTGAGTTTAGTTGGTTTGGTTCTTGAAAAGCAGCTAAATCCGCAGACTGTGGTGAGGAGGAAGACTCTAGACTCTGAGGGAAGATAGGACAGACGGCGAACAGAGCTGGGACAATCATTTTCAACATACAAAAGTTTCATGCAGCTCTGATTCAGACTTTACTGTAGAAATGAGCCACAGCGAGTGTGATCGTTTTGTTTAAATCTGTAGAAAACATGTAGGAACTGCTCCTTTTGTGATGTTCATTTTTTAAAAACATGCTCATGTTGTCTGTCAGCCTGAAAGAAGTGTAATAGTCATCTTATCAGTACGAATAGACAGCGTGTGTGCGTGCGTGTGTGTTCCATGAACACAGTGCTGACAGCACCGTGATGGGATGATAATGTGTGTTCTTGTTGGAGACGCAAAAAGTGATGGATGGGGCTAGTTCTTGTTATCCCGATCATCTGTCCAGTTTGATTGACAGCTCAGAGCGCCTCTGCAGTCTTTACCCTTCGTTTACTCGACCCGCCTCCCACAGGATGTTTGTGGAAACCTGACAGTCTGTAAACGCTACTTTATGTAAAAAAAAAAAGAGAAAAAACAGGAATATTTATAGAAAACTTTTCTTCAGCCTGGATGACTAGAACCTACTCAGAAGTCCAGGGTAGAGACAAGTAGAAGTGGGCCTAATAGTAGGTATGTTTTGGACTTCAGGTACCAGAAGAACCATTTTATGAACAGCTAATACTTACAGTACTGTGAAAAGATATTGCGCCAACAATCATTTCTTTATACTTTGCTTCCAAGCAGGCTGATCGGGTTGTACAGTTTTTTTTATAAAGTATTTAAAAGTTTTCCTTTGGACTTCGGCTGCATTTACATTTTACGGTCCTCGTGCTCAAGCATGTCAGCGGATTGTGCAGATTAGAAATGACAGAAATGAAACAAGCAGAGGTCAGTGTTGGGTCTTAGCAAAACAAATAAATAACTATCAAAAACCGGACCTGAGAGCTGCATCACTGTGTGACATATTTTTATCTAACTACTCTCTGTGACCTTGTTGGTGCTGAAATCTATTTCATGTGTCGAACTCAGCTACTTTTGACATAATTCAAAGATCACAGATGTCTTTGTGACAGGCTGTGACCGATATCAGATTTTTTTATTTTATTTTGTGACATTCTGAATGTGATATTTGACACAACACTGGTTCATCCTGAATGATTCGTGGGTCAGAATTAGTTGGCTTACAGAAGAAAATGTACTTTTAAAAACAAGGTGGAAAGCAGCTGAAGTCCAAAACTTTGAAAAAGCTTTAGAATTGGACCACTTTAAAGATTACCGGCTGCCTGCCTGGATGCTAAATATTTAAAAAAACGAGTGATGACCCTGGACATTTGCACAGTGCTGTAAATAAAATCCTAATTTTCAGACTGTGTTCCTCCTTTAGTTTTTCACTTTCCAACCTCTTTACTCCTGCCGTTTTCCTCTCGCCGTGATGCTGCTGATCACTCCTTCGCTGCTTTTATCTCGTCACACAAAGCAACCTCTTCATCTTATTGTCCTGCTGCTGCAATCTGCCTTTTATTCACAGTGATGAGGGGTCAGCAGGTCAGCTGTGAGGGCGGGGGGGGGGGGGGGGGGGGGGGGGGGGGGGGGGGGGGGGGGGGGGGGGGGGGGGGGGCTCGTCATTAGCTGGGACTGTGCATGTATGTACGAAAAGTGTTGCTCACAGGTGTGGAAACGATAAGAGCCTTTAGAAGACAGAAACTTTATAAATGTTAAAACTCATATAGGGCAACTATAATTAATATATACTAGGGCTGGGACTTTAATGTGATCATTACAATTACAGAAACAAAAAAATATTAAAAGTGTTAACTTTAATGATGCAATTAGAATTTATCAAAAAAAATTGTTTTTTTTATTTGTTTTCCAGTTTGAACAATAACATGACAAATTACTCTTTAGTTATTTCCAGTTCCTCTGACTGAGATGTTTTGCTGTCAGGCTTCTCCTTTCTCGTGGTTTCCATGCTGACCAGCTGCTCTCTTTGTTTTTCTGTCAAACAGTAAGAACAGCTGAGAAACTGCTGATGCTGTCAACAAGCTGAATCCAGAGCTGTCCTCCACATTTCATCTCCTCCTCCAAAACATGGAGATCTTATCCAAACATGTATGTTTAGAATTATAGCTCGTAGTGATGAAGACGTCGGTGTGCTCGCTAACTGGCCTGTTTTGGAGTTTACCGTGTAATGAAACTCTCAGTGGGTCGTCTCCGTTGAACCTTTTGTGTTTGCCGTAATGGGAGCTGCATAGCGTGTGATGCTGTCGCAGCTGTTTGTTTAGGTGCTGCTGTGTATTTACATACGTGTGTGTGTGTGCGTGTTTGTGTGTGTGTGGTAGCCAGTATTTGTTCAGCTTCATTTTCCTGCCTCAAGGTTGCCTCGTCGCATTCAGGAGGCAAGAAAAATACTTTTTGTCTGCATATGTTTGCCAGCGGGAATAAAATCTAAAGTCAACATGTGTGTGTTTCCCAGGTGGAGCTGGATAAACGAATCCAGAGACGCGACAAAAGACAGCTACTAACATGTCACGGTGGTGCTGAGCGAAAGAAGCATTTTACTCTCCATGTCTATTTCTTTGTTGAACTCCAAAGTGCTGCAGAAGTCGTATTGTAATATTAGAAGCTGTCAGATTTTTATGAGGGCACAGAAGGGTCATGACCTGCTGAAGCTGCTGCTGGTCAGTAGTTCACTTTAACAACGGAACAGTTCAGTTCTGAAGGGTTTTCTGCTGTAGAGTATTTCAAATAGATAAGCCAAAAGCAGAAGTCTAACTTCTGTTTAATAAAACCTGACAAAGGTGTCAGTCCTGATGGTTATTCATGTACTGAGCAGTGATTCTCCTTTCCTTTTGGGTTTGACATTAAACCATGAAGCTGAGACGACAGAGCAACATTTCAGCTTTCACATCCAAGTGTTTACACCTGGATCAGATACACAACCTTAGTCAAGTCATTTTATGCATCTTACTTCAAATTCTCTGTTTCTGTTGTCATCTGCCGACGTCTTCCTCTGTCATCCTGTTTAACGCCCGTTACTGAGGACGCCAGTGGTTGGTTTCTTCTTCAGGACATTCCAAATGCTTGGACAGGTTGTGGCCAGAGTTTGTTTGTTTGGCTGTGATCAATTTTCCCTCTTCTCTCAGCTTCACATTTGCTTCTTTTCCCACCCATAGACCGCTTTCTGGTTTTCTGCTGCGCTTCGTCTCTAGTCTCATACAGCAAAGTAAAAAAATTGGCTTCACTGTATGGTTGGATAGGACTGCAAGTGTGCTGTACTGTAAATTATGCAGGACGGAGTGGCGTTTAGTGGCGTTCTAGTTCAGAGGTTCAGAACCAGACTAAGTTCTGGGTATTTTGGTTTCCTCCCACAGCTCAAAATGGTAGATCAACAGAATTCTAAATCCCCCTCAGGTGTGAGCATGAATGGGTGGTTGACTTGTTTGTCTCTGATCGACTGGCCTGTCCAGGGTGTCCTCAACCTCGTCCCTAATGACCACTGGAGTTGCATTTACTGTTGACCAATCGAGCCATTTTCAGTCCATTCAGGTTAGAATATTTCTCAGCATTTTAGGTAACAGGAGAAACAAAACAAAAACATATGTTCATCTGAATTATTTCATTTTGTTTCAGCTGCGTCACTCTTAACTAATTCCAGCTAAATTTTGGCTAACTAATTAAAGATCAAACATCATTTTGTTTAATGCTCAAACAGTTGACTTGTGTTTCATTCTTTCATGCTGACTTTGTTTCTGGCCATATTCTGAAGGTCTTCAGTCTCGGTCTGTTAAGCTGTTGGACCACTTGGATGGTCAAATGATTAGACAGTTTTCCCAAATTTAGATTTTTACTACTCACGCTTTCTTGATGCCACTCCATACTCCCGTGTGCACTAGTTGGGCTCAGCATGAGCTGGTATTCTGTCTTTGAGAGGAACAGAAGACATCTTCTTTAGCCTGTTTACAAACCAGATTTTCCTCTTTAATCCGATCTCGTTAGTTTAGTCATTCTTCACGTGCAATTGAAATGGAGTCTTGCAAACTTTTAAAATGGCACACTGTGGCTCCTTGCAGTTTGATTTAAACCACTTTGTTGATAAAAATGAAGACTTAATATACTGCTGACTAACTACACATAAGGGGATTTATTTGTGTACCGAGACATAGATGTATATTAAATGTGTTTAATGTGCAGTTTTTACATTTTGTTCTCTTTATACAACGTATTCTAATCTAGCAGAAGCGCAGAGCGTGCGTTGAGCTGCTGTGATCATGTCTGTCACTGTGGATATACAAAGAAAAGGATAGAGAGTCTTTTTTCCCCCCATTTCACATGCCAGGCAACTCCCAGTGGCCTCTCTGTTGACACAGCTTCCACAATAGAGACTAAAGGCCTCCCAATGCCTCCCATTATAATCCTAACCCCAGGCGGAGTCGCTGCCGTACAGGGTTACCCAGTGCAGGCCGTCTAGCTTTGGTCAAAGCCGCCCAGAATATTATCCTGGATATATAAGACCACCCCCCCACGCCCTCTAAACATGCTGCATTGTTCAGCACCATTCTGCTCCCACAATAGGATATCACACTTTGGAAGTAATTTTCAAAAAAAGGGGGAAGCCAATCAAAAATAAAGGCACTTATTGTTTTCTCTTTTGACACACATTGCTGAGCTGCCCAGCCCCTCCCTCAACTGTTGCTTTCTCTGTGTAGCCCTAAACCCCGGGGTTCATTCATGGCCATTATACGAACAAATTAAATAAAACCCAGTATGGGATAGAAAGGGAGAGCCTCACTGGCCATCGGCGGTGGTGTTGGGAGGGAAAGCCTGAGAAGTCAGAGGAGATTTAAGGAAGGCAGGGATGGTGCAGAGAGAAAGGGAAAATTTCTGCTGAGAACCAGAAGATTGTGAACTTGCTCTTAGGTTCTGCTGCTTCGGGATCGCATGGAACTATTAGGCCGAAAGTGTCAGAGCTCTGATGTAAAAGGGATGATTCAAGTAAAGCAGGAAGTTAGGTAAACAAAACAAATGGCAGCTCTTGCCTCGTCTTTGATGGACTAATTAGTCGCTTTATGGAGGAAAAACACTCATAAGGTATGTTACTGCTGTTGGCTTGAAGGTGTATCTGTTGGGTGGTTTGGATTTGCTAAATAGATGTGAAGTTAGTCAATTTTTTTCTTTCTGTGAAACTTATAATGCACTTCGAATCTACGGCTGAAAACGGTTCTAATGCAATTTTGTGACCATGAGACGGAAAAGAGATTTTGAAGACATGAATAGAGCACAAAAGTCCTCCGGGTCGTTTTTGAACGTTGGTAGGAAAAATAACATAATTGCATCCACTTGTAGCAGCGGGACTCTGCACAGCACTACTGTTTGAAACATAAATGTTCAGCGAGAAATGTTTTGGAGTCTGGCTGTTTGATGGCTGTGTTTTTCTGATATGAAAGAACAATGCCCAACCCCTTTCACCCCAATCACCTTTTCTGACAGACTGGGGTTCACAGGAGGACTTGTATCGTTCCTGATCTGCATTTATTCTGATTCATTCGAAGATTTTTTAATCCGCAAGGTTGAAAAACTGATCACAGGGTTTGGCTTACTAAACTAATACCGTAAGTCTAGCCTGTAAAGGCTGGCTGACATTAAGGCTCTCTGGTGTTTATAAAAGTTAATATTAAAACAAACTGCAGGCAAATGAGTTCATGTTACTCCACTGCAATCTGACTTCATATGATAAATGATGCAACATTTTCACTGGCTGTTGGTCTCCCGGAGCCCACCATCAGACCCTGACTGTTCTGGGCCACAAAAAGTTGTTATGATGGTAGCACTAGTTATGTTTTTGTGTTTGAGCCAAAACAATAAAAACTGACGCAAAGCAAACACAGACAGCAGTGGAATCATTCAGGTCAGTTTCAGAGGAACAGAGGACGATCATAGACTCACAGTATGAGCTTGATTTTCAAATGGACATGAGGTAAAGATGAAAGCTTTGATTCTTGGTGTTATAAGATTAATGTTATTAAAGGCAGAAGGGCAGATAGACTGAAGAGAGTGAAGAGTGAAGTAGTGACCTTTTGAAGAACAAGGTAAAGAGAGAGGGAGGAACCCCGCTGAGGAGTGGAAAAGAGAGAAAGAAAAGGAGGGCTGGGATGAAATGACCCCGGCAAAAACAGATTAGTCGACCATGAAGTGGATTACCAGCAATGATAGTCCCCGAGAGAGCCGGCAGTCCCAAACAACAAGCAGACTCGCTTTATGGACACAAAGTGATCCGTATCAGTCCAAGCTGTCAGCCTAAAGAAAACTGGTTCCAACAAAAATCTGCTGTTGGAACTCAAGTAAAATACTTTGTACAAATTTTAGAAATGAAAAGGAAATTATATAATTCGGCTGGTGTAACGTTTTAACTTGAAGGCATCATTAGAAATTGACCTCTAAATATACTTTCTCAGCAAGCAACTTTTAAAGGAACAATCTGGTCACTTTCCTCATCTAATACTTTATCAGCTTTAGAGTCAGTCTGGTTCTCATATTAAAGTTTTTCTAAATTAACTATTTTCAGTGGGCGGCACGGTGGCTCAGTTGGTAGAGCTCATGCCTCCCAACAAAAAGGTCGCTGGATCGAATCCCGGCCGGGGACATTTCTGGGTAGAGTTTGCGTGTTATCTCCGTGCTTGTGTGGGTTTTCCCCAGGTACTCCGGTTTCCTCCCACAGACCAAAAACATGACTGTTAGGCTAATTGGAAACTCTAAATTGTCCCTAGGTGTGAGTGAGTGGTTGTTTGCCTCTATGTGGTCCTGTGATGGACTTGCGACCTGTCTGGGGGGTGTACCTTGCACTGTGACAGCTGGATATGGGCACCAGTGACCCTGAAAGGAAGAAGCGGGTAATAGATGATGATGGAACTATTTTTTGTCAAAAACATTATTCTGGTGTAACAGAAAACTATGATAATGAAGGTTAAATCTCTACAGAACAACGTATGGGATTAAGTCTGTGGCATATTGATTTTTTTTAAAAAAGCTCTCAATTAAATTAAGAAATACACTTAACTTTTCTTTTTCTTGTCTGTTACAGCCTCGAAGAGTTCCGACTTCTCACTTTGTGAAGAGCAGATTTCTTCTGGACTGAGGGTAAGACTGAGCATCCAACTTTATCCCTATTGATCCTTACAGTTTACTCAACGATGTACTGATATATTCTCAAATAATAATGATTTTTAAAATTAAAACAGAAAACACAAACATATCCATGTAAGTAAATAGAATGTGGGTTGTACAAAGACCTTTCTACACATAAGTGACCACTTCCATTAAATCAACTTTCTAAAATTTTCAGTTAGTATCCAATAAGCCCAACCTGATTACTACAGTCAATATATAGATTTAAAGGGATGGTTCAGATCTTTTTGAGTGGGGTTTTGTGGAAAAGGTATGTGAAAAACAACTAGTCTGAGAGGGACTAAGACCAAAGTGGATGAGATTTGTTTTAAAATTATCTCTATAAAAAACATAGAGATTCATGCAAACGCACATTTATGTGAAATTTACAACAGTGTACGAGTTTCTCACACAGCAGTCACCTGAATCCTGTGAATGTTTTGAGACTGGACACATAACTCCAGTTCTCCAAACAGGAGGCTGTTCAAATAGCAAAACCATGATCTGAACCTTAACCTGAAGTCTCAGCAGTTGTGACAATAAAATACTGCCAGGTCCGAAATTCTGAAGTGATGTCTGCTGGACCCCGTCGGTCAAACTAAAACCACAACTTTTATTTTGCAGGACAAACACCTTTGTGTGTTTTAGTTTGTGTCAGCGGGCCGAGAGCAGCTAATCCCGTTTGACCCTCCACCCCCCCACCTGCAGTTCTGCAGCGGCTGAGTTTCACTGACACGTCTGAAAATTGTCCTGTGGACCAGAAGGTTCTGTCAGCTGAGGCAGAAAGTCATGAAAGCACACAGAAGATGCAAAGGTTTTATTTTTCACGTTTTCCTGTTGTACTTTTGTGTTGCTTATAAACATGAAGAACTTTCTTTGTCTAAAATGACTGCATCAGTCTTTTTACAGCCTGAAAATAAACCAAGCGTCTGAAAAAGAGGAGTTCTTGACCATCTTCTCACTCATTTGTGTATTTGTAATGGATTGGATGTACTGGAACGTCAATTTCCCTTCGGGGATTAATAAAGTAAAGTTCTTCTTCTCTTTGGAGCCACCACCAGAACATGGTGCATGTAAGACTTTTCTTCTCATAAAGATTTTATCAATAAGTGACAGATTGGCCATTGTTTGATTTAACTTAGAAATTACAGAAAAGGTCAAATAGGCTTTTTACAAGCATTCACACAAATCAATACCCAAATGAAATGATAAAAGAGTCTTCCTTCTTGCTGACATTTTTGTCTTTCCTGCTGCGGGGAGGTTTTGATATCGGGGGCGCCCCCCCTCAGAGGAGGATGGGGGTCCACTCTTTCTATGCCCCCCACCCCCCACCCCCACTCAGCCTAAATGAGGGCTTTTTTCGCAGCTGTTGGTGGGGGGTGTCTGCTCTGGGGAAGAATGAGGACTTCCTGTGGAGGGCCTTTAAGAGTGGGGCTGAGGAGTCTAGCTCTCCCGTTTCTTACAGTTCGTCTCAATGTCCCTCGCTCATCCTAAATGGGGGTCAAGCTTCAAACCAGGACCAGCTGCTTTCAAAGACCCTAAAGAGCAGTTCTCCACCTGCCCTTTTCTCTTCTCCCTTCATAACCTTTTCTTCTTCCCTTTCTAAGTGAAGTTCCTCCTGCTTTTTATTTTTTCTTCCAACCATCAGTCCTCACTTCCTCGCCACCCTGTCTCCATCTGCTCATTTAAACTACTGTACAGTATTTGTAAGTCTTTCAACCATTTACAGGATGGCAGCTTGAAGCCACATTATGTAGAAATGGTCCAACTATTTTACCAAAACATGATTGGTTTCATCTCAAACAGTCTTTATAAGATCATACTCACAAAGTGTTGAACCATGAATGATACGGATCGTAATTGTTTGCCGGTCCATCATAGTAATCACTGCCATGGTATTCTTAAAATATGTTGGCGGTATGCAAAAAGTGGAATTATAACCAGAAAATATTTCCTCAAATGATGAAGCTGTTATTATTATTATTATTACACCTTGAAACTCTTCACAAAAAGTCCAATTTCTGCTTAGAATAGGATCACAAATAACGCCCTGATACAAAATTTCTCACAATAGAAACAAAGTACAAATTAGTTGGAAGGCAACAAGCAGCTCATGCAGATGTGATTTGTAGGCCTTCCCTCACAACCCCTGGAGTACTTTTACTGCCTTATTGCTAACACTCGGAAATTATACCGTAATAACCATTTAAAACTGGTTACTATTACCATATTCACCTGCTCTGACGCAAAGCTAAGTTTGTCCTCCTTTAGATTGATGACAAATGTTAACAAGTAATCTTAGTGTTGTTTCTGTCCTGTGGCATTTGTCTTCATGCCTGATATCCATTCAGTTTCACACTTTCAGGCATCTCTTGTGAAGGAAGTGAACAAAGACCCTTTACTAATATTTTCAGAGGCGTGTAGTTTAATCTACGACAGTCATGTTCAACTTGTTAGTAGAAGTATTAAATATCTAAACACAAAAGAACCTGAAATCTCTACACTGTTGGACAAACTTAGTCCAGAACAAACACTTGGAACAAACATCAGAAAACCACGCAATCAGATTTCTCTTCCTGTTACACACATGTACACACACACACCAACACGTGGGCTAATCATATTTTTTCCAATCTAGAAGCAATCAGCGATAATGTCGGCTGCTCCCGAGCGCCTCGACTGCACTGGCAGAGAAGGACGACACACATGCTCTAATTAAATTAAATGTGTGTGTGTGGTTTTGGGAGGCACAAATTAAATGCAGCCTCAATATTAACACTGCTTGACCTGCCTGTAGCAGACGGAGGAACGATTGGAAATAAAGAATTTGTCATGAAGAGGTCAAAACAAGATGGAGCTCATAGCTGTGACATCACTAGGGTCAGTTTTCTCTTAAGTTCAGTCAAATTCCTGTCCAAAGGAAGAAAAGAAAAACAGCACTGTTGATTAAATTGACAAAACTAAACATTGATCTCAAGTAAGCTTGTTTTTATAAACTACTTCTTACAAAAATCAACATGTTGTTTTTCTGACTTCCTTTGACCTTCAAACACATTAGAGATACAGTCCATTTTGAATGCAACCAATCTAAAAGCTTTTTTTCCCACTGTGACATTAAGAAACAACAACAACTCCTGTTGTCTCCTTAGATCCACAACGTCTGAGCAGAAGAAAAAGGGCCTCCAACACAAACTGCCATCCTGATAAAATATGGTTTGGTTTGTATAAACATTCCCAACATCAGCATAAGAAATGTGAAAAACACTCACAGCTGCAGTGTAAACACAGATCTCTGCCTGCAGACAGGTAAAAACCATTAACAAGTATTTGAACAAAGATCCAGGACATTCGTTGGGCATCAAAGGAAGACGAGTACTAATGCTCGCTACAACAAGCCATTTTCACCTGACGCCTGAAATGAGTCACAGTGCGTCGAAGGCTGGATCTGGACGGTGCCAAAATACGTCAATTCATCCCCAGAAGAAGTGAATTCTAATTCTAGCAGCTGATGATGCTGCACATTCTGGACATTAAAACCCTTTGCATCTACAGTGTTGTTGAGTTTCACCTTTTTGTTTTCCAACCACTTCACCTGACCTGTCGTAGCGCTCAGGTGTACGGTGAGCGTGCACGTTTGTGTGAGCGCCGCTGAGCTCCAGTCGAGCTGACAGCTTGCTGTGACAGAGAGCCTTAAACAAACCCGCGGTGTCGGCTGCTGCACAGGAGAAATGCCTTTGATTATATTAGACACGTGTGTGTTCACAGCTTCTGGCTTCCGACATTTCAGGGCCTGAAAGACAGCGGCGGGGTTACGGAACATATGACAAAAAAGTTTACATCAACTTTAACTCTGCTGCCTAAGTGAGGAGATGCCGTCAAGTTATTTTTAAATACAAATATTTCAGCCTCTCCAGCATTTTACAGAGTTTTTGTGATAGTTGCAGCTCTTTCTATTTCTACAATCAGATCGTTTCTCTGTTGTTCAAAAAGAGTTGAGATAGTATTTTTGACAACTACAAGCTTTCAAACGTCCATGCGTTGCCTTGTAGATCATTAGAGTCACTGCAGATCAAAATAAAAGCACATCCAGATACACCTGTGAGCTCCAGGCATAAAAATAAGACATAAAAATAATCATTCTTTGTACTAAAAGTAAACCTCAAAAACCCAAATGGCACCGGTTCACCTGACACAAATAAATCTACAGCACAACTTTGAATAACTGTGGCATTAATCTGTTTGTTGCAGGTTTGCAGAGAGGATCTGATTCAAAAAGATGCAGATTTGATGATACGTCGCCGTCGATGTCTCGAAGGAGGACAAGAACGTGAAACAAAGAAGCTCAGGACTGGTGCAGACTGCTCATCTGAAGGGACTGAGTTCTACAAAACTATCTCATTTGTACTGATCTTCTCTAAACAACCAATAAAACTGTTTACTTTTTTTCCCCACACTCCATCTGCTAAACGTGTAAAGTGAGTATTCTGTTATAACTGCTGAAGACAAGAACCAAAACTTAAAAAAAACACTTTAAGTTTCATACAGGACGTATCTGATCAGAGCAGTAAATATACTACGTGCCTTACGGATCATTTATTTTAGTTTCAGACTTCAACGACAACAACAAATATTGCCGACTTTTCAAACATGAAGCAATCATAAAGACAAGTGGTGTTTTCTTCACACCAACATTCAACATCCTGCAGTAAGAAGAGCTAAAAACAGAAAAAGGCTGATGTGACGAGGCTGAAACCGTCACAGTGGTGTCCCTGTTCCTGCTCAGGCGTCACACAGAGCCCAGACTCGGCAGTCAGCTCCCAAAGGTCAGCCTGCACTAAACGACATCGTGGCTGAAACCATCCAGATGTCTGTAAAGACGAGAAAATCACCCTGAAGAAAAAAGTCTTATTGAATGAGTCTACCTTTGTTTTCCTTTGGCTCAGAAGACAACAGCAAACACTCACTTGTTCTCTAGCAAACAACATGCTGCTGCTTACGTCGATATAAGATTTTCCATTTTCTGACAGCTTTGTGATGATGTTACTAACAGCAACAACAAGCAAATCTACTTCACAGCATCGCGCCAGCTAAGGGCAGAGAGGGGGAAACCCGAACGTACCGGCATGGTTCACCAGGCAGCACCTGGCAGACGCCAACACGTGGAGCCTAATCCCAGAGCACTGCAGACACCTGCACGAGGAGAACCGACAACAAATCACAAACTCTGTTTACTGAGCTGGCTGCAGCAGCTGTAATTTCCTATATTATCTATTTAATTAGTCCTTGAAAAGAATGATATGTGGGATTTTATGCCATACTGGGAGATATCAAGCTCGGAGCACACGTTGAAGATGACTCTCAGCTACCACCTCACCAATTCAGCTCAGTGTCTGTAAATTTGATATTTTTGTGTTTCATTAAGGTCAGTAACTTGAATTGGACTGGCTCCAATCATCAGTCATAGATTTACATCCACAGATCATTTCCTCAAAGTTTTGTTATGATTCATCCAATGGTTTGTGAGATGTTTTGCTAACAGGTGATAATAACACTATTAAAATCTATATGTCTCTAAAAGATATTTACATTTTCTCAGTTTTTGTGGCTTATTTTGAAACCCATAATATTGGCTTTGAATATTTTTAGCTATATTGGCTATTCAATATTTGACTTTTTTTACACGTGTATGATCTATGACAAATTAAAACACTTAAAGACAAATCAAAAATGCCAAAAGTCTACCTTGAAATTAGTCATAAATGAGTGAAATCAGCCTAGTCATGTTTTGTTGCCAGCTATTATGATTAGATAAGAAAAACACTGATGAGTTTGAAGTAAATTAAACCCCCAAAATAATTTAATGATGTAGAAATTATGTTAAAAGCATAAAAATTCAAACTGCATTGTTTGACAGCTCTGTATTTTCTCACATTAGACAAATTGTGACTTTTTTTACTTGTATTTACCTTGTTCCTCGTGACTCGCTGCCCTGCACATTTTAGTTTTGCTTCTGCAAACCAGATTCAAATAAATAAGTTACTCAGAACGTCATCAAGGTTAGTCGATGCCTGTCAATCACATCAACTTGTTTTTATGTTATTTATAAATAACAGGAGTTTATATTAATGAGATATATCTGACAAAACGGGCGACCGCCTACGGCCCTGCGACTGTAAAGGGGGGGGGTTGAAAATTATTCTAGAAAAAACTATTTTAAATTCCATTCAAATAGTAAAAAAACACAGAACAAAGCAATGCATAGCAAGCTAAATAATAAAAAAAATTACATTGTTTATTTTGAGGGGTGCTACTAATTAATTTACATACCGACATCACCTGCATCTGACCATTAAAAATATGAAACATTAAAGATTTAGTGTAGGGTTGGGTTTTTTTTTTTTTTTTACTGATGCTCTCTAAATGGCAGCTGTACTCTGGTTTCCATAGCAACGGACACAACAACAAAAAAGCACCTGTGGTTCTGAATAGAGGCTGTGGACCAAAACAGAGGACGATAGACCTTTAATGTTTTCATTTAGGCTATAGGCTACATAAGTTAGTAAATAAAAAAAATATTTCTCTAAGACCTAAACATTAAATAAAACTTTGAATAAATTAGGCTATTTTAACTTCACTTTTCCACCTTATTTGGAGATGAAATATAAACATTTTATTGCGCGCAGTTTCCGGTCCGTTTTAATGCTTTTTCTTTCGGCTACAAACACGTGACAGAGGGTCTCGCGCTCAGACGTCACCAGAAGCTCGAGCCACCGCGCCCCCCCCGCCCGCATGCAAACCACATCTCGCTCGAGCCTCTCGATTGGCCGCCTCGCGCTCATTTAGCTGCTGTCTGAGCGCGGGGCCCGGGCATGCTCACACAACTTTTTCAATTTTGTGCCCGCAGTTGAGCCCGGAACCGAAGTGAAGCTCCAACAAGTCGCTGTTCGGGGGTTTCCTTTACCCCCTTCCTGTCCGAGTGGATTCTAGAACCGAGCCCGAATGTTTCTGCCCGTTTGACTCTGTCCCACTGAGACCAGGTGAATGTACAGCATCATGATGGAGACGGACTTGCATTCCCCCGTGGTGCCCCATACCAACCCATCCAACCCGGGGGGACACCCGGGAGGAGGAGGCAAAATCCCCCAGGAGAGAATCAAGAGACCCATGAACGCCTTCATGGTCTGGTCCAGGGGCCAGCGGAGGAAAATGGCCCAGGAGAACCCTAAGATGCACAATTCCGAGATCAGCAAGCGGCTGGGAGCGGAGTGGAAGGTGATGACCGAGGCGGAGAAGAGACCCTTCATCGATGAGGCGAAGCGGCTCCGGGCCATGCACATGAAGGAGCACCCGGACTACAAGTACCGGCCCCGCAGGAAGACCAAGACTCTGCTCAAGAAGGACAAGTACTCGCTCGCAGGCGGGCTCCTGGGCTCCCCGGCGGGTGTGGGAATGGGCGGCGGGCAGCGGCTGGACAGTCCTGGAGGCGGGCACCACGCGGGGGCGAACGCGGGCTACGCCGCACACATGAACGGCTGGGCGAACGGCTCGTACTCGGGCCAGGTGGCCGCCGCGGCTCACGCCATGATGCACGAGGCGCAGCTGGCGTACACGCACCACCACCACCACCACCCTCACCACAGCCCGCAGCCCGTGCACAGGTACGACATGAGCTCCTTGTCCTACAGCCCCATCTCAAACTCTCAGAGCTACATGAGCGCCTCTCCGCCGGGCTACATTACCGGCTACACCCACCAGGGCTCCGGCCTCTCCCCGGGATCTCTGGTCAAATCGGAGCCGAGCGTCAGCCCGCCGGTTTCCGCGGCGCGCGCACCGCCCTCGTGCCCCGCGGGGGACCTGCGGGACATGATCAGCATGTACCTGCCGAGCGGAGAGGCGGCAGCGGGGGACTCGTCGGTGCCCAGCAGACTGCACGTCCTCCACCCGCAGCACTACCAAAGCGGGTCCACGCCGGTGAACGGGACGGTTCCCCTCACGCATATTTAGAACAACAAAAAAGAACCTCACCTGTAAATTAGAGGCGCTTCGAGCCATAACCATGCAATCACTTTGATCAAACTTTTTTTGTCATCCTTATTCCTCTGATTTTTTTTTTTCATTTTGCTTTCAGTGACGGATATTATTCTCGTCTGGTCCGAGAGAAGAAAAATGTGTCGCTCTGAAACGAAGCGTGCCAACTTTTGACACGATTTAAATTAAAATCCGTGAAGGGTGGTGCATTCTGAAGGTTATTTTTCTTTTTTTTTCAGTGGAAATGACAGAAACCAGCTGAGTGTTTGAAAGGTTTTAAAGCAGGAGGCGGTGGGGAAAATAAAAATTTCTAGGCTGCAGATTTAATTGATTTCCAGTTTTTTGATGCTTGTAATGTGAGTCGGTGTAATTTGTTTTTGTTGTCGTAAAATCTTGTAAAATTGTGAATAAATAGGCCTACTGAAAACGCTTTTATGAAATTGTACATAATTTACAAAAAGAAAAAACAAAGAATCTTTTTTCTTCCTGGTTTAATCTGAGTTAAATAAATTATCCAACAGTTGTTGGCGTCTTGCAGAAATGATCTTCTCGTTTTATTATTTTAATCCTTAGCCACATTTATTATAGCTACATTTTTTTGGGGAAAAATTAGGTCAAGCAAAAAATAACCCTAAAAATACAAACATTTTGCCCTAAAATTAGTTTTATAAATTTGTTACGCATTTAAAGTCTTTCAATTTCAGCTGTATTTTTAAAAAATACCAGGCAACAACAAATAATTTTAAAATAACTGACTAAAAATAGCATTTTTAGTATAAATTTTGAAAATGTTTTGCTCCAAATTTATGTTATTATTTAATCAAATCAAACAAAAACAAGCTAAACATCAGATAAGTCATTTTCTCTAATAGTTTCCCCAAATGTTATTAAACAGTTACATTTTTAAATCAAAGCGTTTGTTGTCAGATGGGGGAAAAAAACTGCATTTCAATATTTTATTTATATTTATTTTGAACATTTTTATTGTGGTTTTGCCGTATAACTTTCTTCATGTTGTAGCCTACAGACAAAAGTGTTGCTTCTCCTTTCTTAGCTGCCTGCAGGTGTCAGGACCTCATCAGTCCAAACCTCAGGTTAAAGTAAACCTGTTAACCCAGCGGTCAGAACCAGCTGATTCTGCTGGCCTCGGCCAGGCTCTCTAGTCAACCTTCCGGGTCCTGACCGGTACCAGCAGCTCGTCACGGCTGTTAAACTGTTTCCTTCTTTTAAACTTGATGGCTGAATCAGCCGAGGCCCCCGGGGGTATGAATGAATGGGGGGTTTTGTTGTTGGAGGAGAATGAAGGGGGTGTGGAGGGGATTAGTTGTGGGGGCAACCTGGGGGTCGCCCCACAACAACAACAAAAAATGGGGGGGTCTGGTTCTATCAGACTAATTCCCTTTCGGACCTGAACCTGAAAAGTGCGCCTCGGATGTGTGCAGTGGAAACTGAAGGCACTTCACATCATTTTTTTAAAAACTCATTTAAACTCAAGTTGTTCTAGAAGCAGACAGATGCGTTTAACCTTTAACTAATATAGAAATAACACGACTAAAAGACAGAACCTCGAAACAAACTCCTCATGAGAAACTCCAGTTTCTAACGTTTTTCTCAGTGCGATGATCAGAACGGGAAACCAGGGACCAGATGTCCAAACTACAAACTGTCCCCACAAGAGGAGTTTTAGACATCACGTGACGTGATGCAGATTTATGAGGACGCTTTTGGTTTGAGACTCCAGAATCGAGATTTCATGAAACATCTTCTTTGCACTGTTTTAACAAAACGCGCATGCGTTTGTGTTTGCTGCTTTTAGTTCCTGGTCCAAATCGTGTTTCAAACAACATCTGATGGTTTAACTTCGTCAGGAAGCCTAATAGATTTATAAATCAGAGGCAAAAATCTCAACAAGTCTCAGATCGTATAGTTGCATTCTCTTCTGTTTGTATATTTTACACATCAAATATATATTCTTGAGCTTAAAACAGAAAGTTTTTCTAGTATTTTATGTCAGAAACAGGAACAATGATAGGCTACATATTTCTCCTTTTTTCACCTTTTCATGATGCAATAAATATGATTGGTGTTGGTAAAGTTCTGATATTTCACCAACATTCCAGTTTAAAGTATTTTCATTAGGGAAATTATCACCAGACTGAGAATTTTACAGTAAAAAAAAACAATCAGATACTATTTTTAAAAAATAGCTAATATGATTATTTCAGCGTGTTGACTGAAAAGAAACCTTGCAAAGATATTAATGGTTTACGGTTTTAAAGTAGGCTATCAACTGTTTCTTTGCGAGGAAAAATAAAAACGAGGCTCAGAAATCAAGATAATTACAACAAATAAAAACTATTTGACTTTACCTGGTAAAAAAAAAAAAACTTGTTTCAGGATATTATTTGCAATGAAGTGATTGCCTGTGAATACGGTCCTGATTGGACTTTTAATATTTTTATTGCGATGATTGAAAGCTGAAGCTATGGGAGATTTGAAAGAAGAGGAGTTTTTAACGCTGTGAGGAAGAGGAGGAGGAGGAAAAAAAGAGTGTGAGGTTCGATGACAGCGAAGCTCAGATGAAACTGATCCAGAATAAAACAATCAGCGCCTGGAAGGCAAAAGGTCCCGGAAGTCCTGTGTCGGCAGGTTTTCTGTTCCGCTTGTTTGGACCTCGTGTCTTTGGCACTTCTCGCTCCACCCCCCCACCCCCACCCCGCTCCTCGCTCCTGATGTCCTGAACGTGGATAATCGGTGTCAGTTTATCACGCCTCCGCATGTTTGCCTCCCTCTCCTCCTATAAAAACCTTCACCTCTGTCGTTTGGACCCGGTCCTGTCGAGTGGGGGGGGGGGGGGGGGGAAGAGAGATTAGGAGAGGTGGGGGTGGAGCGGGAGGGGGGGCGATTGCACAAAACTGAATGTGGCGGGAGGAGATTAGCCAGGGACGCCACAGAAAATAGCAACGGGGCCAACGGATTCCTCGCGAGGGGGCCTTATCGTGCAATTACACGTTGACACGTTTCAACCATTTTTCAGCCTCTTAATCCAAGACACCCCCCACCACCACCACCACATCCCCCCAAAAGCTCGTTCCAAAAACAGACCCATTGGTGGTGAGGCAGTCGCTCTGCTCTCAGTCTGCCTCTGTTCATATCAACGCATCTTATACTGGAAAAAAATAAATCACTTCATTTCTCAACTTTTACCTGGAAATAATCTTAAATCTTCACATAGATGCACTCAAAGCTTGCCTCTTCTTACAGGATTTGATTGTTTGATGTCTCACATGTTTCAATATTTACTCATCCATCAATAACTTGTTTTTTTCCCCAGACGTCCTTGGTTTAGTTCTTTTCATTCATGCTTCATTCTCTGTTTGTTTTACTCAGCTAAATGTTTACCCCTCTCCTCTTACAATCATGATACCTTAGAGATATTTTTTTCTTTTTTGTTTTATTCATTCTAGGTTTGACCCAACTGGATCATGTTAAACATAAACAGAACTCTCAAAAACAAATGAAAAAAATTTATATAGGTAAATAAAAATGTATCTCAACAGGTTATTTTCCAACTTTCTTGGATTAAAACATGATTTTGAGACAAATGTGTCTTTTATTTCACTTTCAGATTGATTTGTGAGGCGTCAAAAGTGAAAATACTTTATCATCTGTTTGATAATGTTAATAAATAAATAAATTTAAGAAGTAACGTAGAACAGTGGTCTCCAACTTGTTCAGTGGCTCATGAAACCCACACACACACATAGTCATGTATTGGTATCTTTGTGAGGACTTACCATTGACTTCCATTAATTTCTACAGCCTAACCCTGACCCCTGACC
>JAVKLF010000077.1:8571452-8585986 GCA_034783495.1 Millerichthys robustus | reverse complement strand
AATTTAGAGTTTCCAATTAGCCTTACAGTCATGTTTTTGGATGGTGGGAGGAAACCGGAGTACCCGGGGAAAACCCATGCAAGCACAGAGAAAACATGCAAACTCAACCCAGAAATGCCTCCGGCCGAGATATGAGCCGGCAACCTTCTTGCTGGGAGACATCAGCTCTACCAACTGAGCCACCATGAATATGTCTCAGTTTTATTAAATTAGTAAAAATCTGTTTGAGGCATCAAGACTGGCAAAAACATATTTTGATTCTTTCAACAAGTGGTATAAAAAGAGTTCATCTTAGACACAAATAACACCGCAAATAAACACACGCACACACACATTTATTAAAAACGGCAGGGGAGGGAATGATTCCAGCACCACTGGTCCTGTCTCAGTGGGGGATGGGTTGGGGTGGCATGTCTGCCTCCATGGGGCCCTGGCATCTGCTCTCCCGGTGTGCGCTGGGCCTCTTGGCCCTGGGGCTGTGCGGGGGCCTGGTGGGTAGGCTGCTGGGCTGGCGCGCCGCGGCCGTGGGGGGCGAGCCTGGGTGGGTCTGGTTCTCCTTGGACTTCCTGTTGTGTCTCCTCTTGCTGGGGGTCGGTGTCCTTTTCCGCCCCGCTTTCGTTTCTGCCTCGGGAGCCTCGTTGTGGTCTCTCTGTGGTGTGGGTATGTCGGGTCCGTTGTGACTCCAGGTTCATTGGGCCCCCTGCTGGACTGGGTCTGACTCCACTTGCTTGAGGTCGATGGGGGACGGTATGACTCTGGAGGTACTACCCACATAAAATAAACAAGAAACCTCTGTCCCTCTCCCAAACATGAACATAAATGCATGTCTACATTCGATCATCAGTAAACACGCGTGTAAAATCACCTGCTTCATCATGTGTGCACATGCATCACACACTTGTATCACTCATTTGTATGCATGCTGTATTACACACAACCTTAATTTAAATATTTGTAGCTCATGTTGATCTGCTTCTGTTGGTTTAATAAATAATCAATTTGTAATTTTTAGTAAGTTATTAATTTTTATTATGTATTTTGTATACTGCTTGTCAGTTCCTGTTATTGTTATTCTTGTTATTTTGCATCTGTCCTCCTCTCCCCTCTGTTCTTTCCTTTTGTGTCCCCCTCAGCCTTCGCTGTCCGGTGACTACATACAATAAAGGTAAGGAGGATTATTTTAAACCCTCCTGATGTAGAATAAAATTGTCAAGGCATTAGAAACATTTTCAGTTTAATCTCACTGAATACATATATGCTGGGACAGGTAATTCGAGAAGTTTAGGGTTCGTGAAGGCTCATATGTACCTTATAGACGATTTCAGAGACTTTTTCACCCCCAAGAAAATTGATTATATGGAGAAAAAAAACAGGACAGGTTAAAAAAAAAAGTTCATCACAGTTGTGCTGAGAATTACCTAAAGTAAAGTAGTTGAGTATTTTTACTAAAAAATATCACAAATTTTTAAAAAGCCCTTCGGTGACGAATATCTTTTTTTTTTTTTACAGTCTGGATGTAATAAATCAGTTTTTTTTTCTAATCTGATGTCACTGAGGTAGGAGTGTATGGATTGATCCACATATTAATGTTACTGGTAACAACTTCATGCAAATTAAAACTTGGAACTCTGCACATCTTCAAAAACCTAGTTGCTTGTTTTGTTTTTTATTGGCCATGCCCTGGATAACTGAGAATCTACACCAACATATGATACTAAAGTTGGTGTTGGATTGTATCGCTATACAAGTACAGGCCATTTACCATTTTCTCACTGCCGTTCCAGAAGCGCAATACTGCAACAGAGTAGGTGGGAAGCTGCCAGATTAAATGCACACATTGGTTGAAACAAGCATATCCGTTTTTAATTTAGTTGGCTCTGACTGCACAACAACAGATCCTCTTCAGCCTCATCCTGAATGTTTGCCTTTGTATCCAGTCATTTTACAGAAACCTCATAGTTTGTTGTGTTTTTGTAGAAACATTAAGTGGGTGAAAATATTAAAACTTTGCTCCAAACACTCAAAAAATGGCCTATTCTTTAGGTTTGATAGATACAATAATTCTTTCTTCAAAGTTTTCTTTATGTTCTGAGAAAAACCAATACAAAGTATTGATGAAACAGTTGGAAAGACTCAAAAATATAATTCGAGAAGTTTAGGGTTCGTTAAGGCTCATATGTACCTTATAGACAATTTCAGAGACTTTTTCACCCCCAAGAAAATTGATTATATGGAGAAAAAAAAGTTGCTAAGGGTCTCCTCAGGTCAGCTACGTTTGAACTGCTCTAAATCCTCGCCATTGGGTTGTTCTCTTCTAAATAGCAGATTCAGTGATGTAAGAAGCTAAAAAGACATGTTAACAGAGAAGGAGGAGATAAATGTGGATAGTAGATCAGAAAGCATGCAAGCAATTAATTAGAAAGAAACAAATGAAGTTATTTTTGTGTCTTAATTTATTTTCCATTTAGCTTCTCTCAATCTATTAGTTTAACCAGGGGGATGAGAGATTCTGCTACATGAAAGGTGACAATTTTCTGGAAAAAGCTACACGAGCATCAGCAGCGAATAAACCCTCAGCAGTTTTTCCAAACCTCCTATTTGAAAGTGAAGTCTGTCCTGTGGTACTTCAATGTCACGATTCACAAAGTGGCACCTTTGAAGAGGCTCAACAGCTCACAAGTAACTAATTTATTCTCTAGTTAGCAGGGAAGTGTGCTTGTGTGTGTGTGTGTGTGTGTCATGACTCATGCGGTTAAGGTCTATATTCTCCCTGCCACTCGTCCCATCTCTTTGGATGTAGACATTACAGGGCTCGCTCTGTCTGAGTGCTGAGCCGGCTGCGTTCTGAATGGAAATACACGGCTACATTTGCTGGCGTGCGGCAGACACACAAACAAGCACATTCATATGGAACACACACCTCCGTGTTTGTGGAAAACATCCTGATCTAGGAAAACACGCGGCGGTGGCCCAGAAAGATTGGAGCTATGAGGGGAAAGGAAAAGACAGATCTGCAATGTTCGAAAGGTTGTAATGCCTTCATTTGGAGCAAAGAACAGTGCCCTGAAAACACAATAAACTCAAATAAGTCTTTGTATGAAATGTCTTTTCATCCAATGGTGGAAGAAGAAGTAGCTAGTAGCCGGTGGTAGCTAGTCGTTTCCACTCCTAACAGAATGAGGATTATCAAGCAAGTAACGTTAAAGTTTCCACCTAGTAAGTTGTACAAGGCAAAGTGAACTACAAAGTGCATTTTACTTTTACTGCAAAGAATGTGCCTGTGTTCTGTAGTAGTTTAGTAGTTGACAACAGAACAAGATCATCCTATTTTGAAGATACAAACAGCCAATCTGAGGATCAACAGCAGAAAAGCTTGTTGTGGAAACGGTGATACCTGACTTTTGACTCCTTTCGTTGTGATTTTATTTCCCAAAATCTTGTTTGAATGAAAAGCAAAATATTTAGTTTTTTTTAAGTTTTAGAAATTCTATTCTCAGGAGTTTGTTTGAATCGGATAACGGATTATTGAGATGCAGCTAAAATAGTTTGTAATTGATTTGTAATTGAATCGTCTAAAGATTCCTACCCTACCTTTGATATTAAAAATTTTAGTTACAGATAGATAAAAAAAAATTTAACATAGCTCTGTCCCCAAAATGAGAAATGGGCTGTTTTATTTATTTATTTACTTACAGGCAGCTACCCGACCCTCACATGAGAAAGTACAAAATTATCACAGCTCTCACAGAGGGAGAGATTGCAGCAACAGTTGGAAAATCTGAGCCATTTTGTAAAAAACTGTGGGTTCCAATAGGACAGTTTGAAGCAGCGCCCCAGGGGGAAACAAACCAGCCAAAAGAACAAGCTGAGAAAACACAAGTTGTTGAAAATATCGGCGACGTGATTGGCAACATTTTTCGCTTTGTGACATTTGTTAAAGTGGCTGTGTGCTGAGTCATGCTTAGGGATGTTTGAGTCCTTTCAGGAAGGTTGCAATTCTAATGTTACAAAAAGATCAAAAGCCCTTTAAAAAAATACAAGCTGAAATAGGCTTCAAGGACAAGAATAAACCGCTATGGCACGATGATGACGTCAACGTTTGCTTGTGTGGCAATAAATGCGTCAAGCCCAATCGCAGCTTTTGTCAAAGAACGTTTGGTGACTCGGCTGAGGACGTCTGTGTAAAAAATGTTCTAATGACACCAAACATGCATATGAACATGACCGATTCTTTTACGTTAAGATGAAACGAAACAGTCAAATATTTGCACCGAGTTTAGTTTACAGGCTGGAAGAAAAACCTTAAAGCAAAAAAAAAAAGAAAGCTGGAAATAAAACTTTAGACTGTGAATCAACAGCAACATTTGTAAATGAATTCAATAAATATGAAAATTGTATTACCAATCATACAGTTTTTTGTATCATATAAGCATTTCTGGTGGCAAACAAGTAAGAAATGTTATTTTTACAAGTCAAAAATGGATCATAGGGATAAAAAAGATGACACTGAAAAGGTGTTTTAGCTGTTATATAACTTATATTTATAATGTTGATATTTTAAAAATTATAGGACATGTAGTCTTTTGCACAGCACAAAACTTAAAAACTGTCCTTTTTAATTTGCCAAATTGACAGTTTTATGTTTTTAAATAACTACTACTACCACACCAAAATGTCATTAAACCAGAGAGTTTGTCAGATATTTAGTTAACAGACAGACAACATGACTCCAACTTTTAATACTGAAGTTTTCGTTTTTGTGACAAATGTTGTCTGTCTATGGCTTAATGGCGCTTACTTACTTGCTTTGTGATGGTGTCACAAGAAATGTGCTTAGACTTTGCAGAGAAACTTAATTTCCACTTTCACCTCTCAGCTGTCGTTGCTCACACCAACACCCACCCAACAACCCTGACGCACCCACACACAAACACAACGTACCGTGTGCACCACACAGGGAAATGCTCTCATCACCCTTGGTCTTGTTCACACACAGTCCCAGACTCATCAGCACTTTTTCCCACTTTTCCCAGCACACTTAATAATTATCACATAGCAGCTCATTGCACACTGAGCCATCTGTTGGTCCTGCACATACCCAAACACAACACGCGCACAACGACGACCCGCTGCCAGATGCCGGAGAGCAGTGGTTGTTAAAACCCACCATGTACAACAAAGTTTGCAGTAGATCATCAACAATTTCTAATAAGATGAGAAATAATTACTTCAAGAGCAAAGAGACACGAGTTAAAAATCAAAATGTAACTACAGTTTTGCAGCAAAACAAATGTACTTCATGAGTAAATCCTTGGCATTTTTGATTTTTGGCAAATATATACAGAAAGCTTATTGACAGCAGCTAATTTGTAGTGTTTCATGGCATTTTACAGTCTGAACAGAGAGGGAGGAGAGAAAAAAACATATTATGATGGTGATATTAAGCTGCAGCGCTGACATATTCTATGTTTCGTATTGTCTGTTATTTTGGAGATCTGGAGATGATGAGGTTCATTTTTACTCAGTGATGAGAAATATGACTCATCATATCTCAGGAATGGAATGTATAAACTCAATTAACTTTTTCACCTGGTTTTCTGAGTGACAGTGACACACCGTTATCCTGGGATATTAAGGCGTAACAGAAACGAGGGCAATCTGAGGAGTGAAAACCAATTTCACTGCGCTACAATAAAATAAAAAAATAAGTTGAACTTCCGATTAGAATCTGCAACAAATGCTATTTTATCATGATAACAGCATAAGGAAAGAATTGGGTTATATTCGAATATTGCATCATCATGACGCCAACAACACCTTTAGCATCTCAGTCACTGTCATCTAAAGAGCAGAGATGCCCAAATCGGGGCCTGCAGTACAAAATTGGCCTGCCAAGCCATTGTTTTTGGCCTACCAGTAGTTGCCCTGGTTTCTAGATTGTAGTCTCCTGTCTCCTACACTTAGTCTTTCCATCCATTGACTTAATGAATATATGTATAGGGACAGTAGAAGTCATGATGCTTACTTTATCTTTGAATTAGATCAAGATTAAACATGAAGTAAATACAAGATGTATTTAGATTAGATTGAAGCACACATGTAGATTTGCACACTTCATAGCACTACAAATACTCATATTTTATCCTTTTATGAAATGTCACATTAGCCTATGCTGCCGGAGTATATGTCTAACATTCTCCAAGTGCATGGTTAAAAATTTAAAAAAATAAAAACATAAAATTTTGGCCAAAAAAGTAGAACTAGTGCAAAAAGTTTGTCTGGGGGTCCAAAATATAAACCTGCTGCTGAAAACAAACAAAAACAGGGAGGGTATAGCAAAGATGTGCTGACATCTGCTACTATTCACTTTGTTTTGTATTTCTATTTCTCGAAAATAAGGGGAGAATATGTTGTTGTACCAGCAGCACATCTCCCAACATTTTCCAGAAAAGACTGCTGACAAGTGCACTGTGTTTCTGTGAAGCAAAAAAAAAGTGCTGGAGTCTGATTTGTATCGACATCCTGTCAACTACACCCGCCGTACCAAGCTTGGGAGGAAGAAAAATTAATCCAAATTGTGTCGAGTAAACAAGCGGTTCAGTTATTGTGGCTATAAGAAGATGAAGAAAGGTAAACTTGAGCGTGCTCCGGCTCTGACCAGGAGACAACGAAGTGTAGTAATGTTTAATGAGCACCTCCATGGGCTGGTGACACCATCCTTACCTGCCAAGACCTTTGCAGCAGCCAATTAAACATCAAGCAGAGCTGACATTGGGATGAATTAGACCTGCTGTTGATGATTTATACATTCGTTATCATGGAGCTGCCAGCACATCAGTCCTTGAGCTGGAACGTGATCAAACATCCTCACTTTCCTCTCCACACAGCTTTTGGAGGGGACTTCGACTGTGAGTGTAAGGGGGACTCCACCTGCTAAATTATTTACAGGAAGCCCACATGCATCTGTGACTTTCAGCAGAGCAGAGTGTTATTGTTAGAAGTGGACGTGCTGATGTTCGCAGTAGGATGTATTGTGTCATTTTCTGTTTTGCTCTGCAGGTAGCTCATGAAATTTGGTTGCTAGAGGATTTTTTTGATTTACTGGACTACTTTTGCAGAGGTCTACTTCTAGTACAAAAACACTTTTGATACAGTTTTATTTTTCAAATGTTGGATTGTGCTTGAGACATATTTTGTCTTTCAACACTTATAGGCTTTATTGGTGTATTTGGGATCTGCTAGCTCTTGCTAGTGATAGTTAAGCACTGTTGAGACCTTTGAATTGTCAAAAATAAAAGTTTAATTTAAACCATCAACATGTCTGCAAGATCCCATCTCAATCAGACTGCTCAAAGAGGTTTTCCCCTTAATTAATATCCCAACTTTAGATCTGCCTAATATGTCTCTAATGAATGGCGCTTAATAGTTGCTGTAATTAAACCTTTACTTAGGAAACCTGATCTTGATTCAGAAGTTCTGTCCAATTATAGACCTATATCTAATGTCCCATTCATCTCAAATATTCTTGAGAAAATTGCTGCTAATCAACTGTGTGAACACCTAGACAGAATAATTTGTTTGAGGAGTTTTAGTCAGTGTTCAGAGTGCATCATAGCACAAAAACAGCACTGGTGAATGTTAGGAATGATATACTCATGGCCTCAGACAGTGGTCTTGTGTCCACACTTGTCCTGTTAGACGTCAGTGCTGCATTTGATTCAATCGATACAATATTCTATTACACAACAGCTATAAAATGGTTTATGTCATATTTATTTGCATTGCATTGCCTTCCAGTTTGTAAATGTTAATAATGAACCTTCTTCTCACACCAGAGTTAGCTTTGGAGTTCCTCAGGGTTCAGTGCTTAAACCAATCCTCTTTACATATGCTTGCATTACATGAAGTTATGGGTTAAATTTTCTTTGTTATGCAGATGATACTCGGTTATATTTATCCGTAGAACCTGATGAATCCAATCAGTTACTTAAATTACAAGCATGTCTTGAAGGCACAAAAATCTGCATGACTTTAAATTTTCTGCTTTTAAACTAAAACAAGAAATAAGTTGTTTTTAGAACTGGGCATCTTATGAATAAACTTTGCAGCTGTTCTCTTCCTCTGGATGGCATTAATTTGACCTCCAATTCTAATGTAAAGAACCTTGGTGTAATTTTTGATTAGGATGTATTTTAATAGCCATATTAAAAATGTTACGACCGCTATAACCATTAAAATTAGAAACACTGCGTCCAAAAATTATGCAGAAAAACTGATCTATTCATTTATCACATCTAGGCTGGACTACTGTAACTCTTTATTATCT
Source organism: Millerichthys robustus (assembly GCA_034783495.1). NCBI lineage: Eukaryota > Metazoa > Chordata > Actinopteri > Cyprinodontiformes > Rivulidae > Millerichthys > Millerichthys robustus. The sequence continues at coordinate 8,577,660 of JAVKLF010000077.1, read as the reverse complement.
GTGTGGCCAAAAATAATTCTTTAAGTATATCCAAAATGCTGCTGCTAAAGTTCTAATGACAGTTGGTTGGAGAGGTCATATTTATCCAGTTTTAGCTTCTCTCGATTGGCTCCCTGTCAAATTCAGAGTGGAATTTAAAATCTTCTAACATACAAAGCTCTCCACAATCAAACTCCACATTATACTAAAGATCTTATTGTTCAATATTTTCCTAACAGAGAACTTTGCTCCCAGACTGCAGGTTTATTTGTAGTTCCTAGAGTTTCTAAAAGTAGAACAGGAGGCAGAGCTTTCAGTTCAAGCTCTCTTGTGGAATCAGCTTCTCTCTGTGAGGCTGACACTCTGTCTACTTTTAAGGCTAGATTTAAGACTGTCCTTTTATTTTTTATAAATCCCATAGTTAGGTTTAGGTTTTCTGAGTTATTCTTTGGTTCTGCTGCTGCAGGCTTAGACCGCTGGAGGACAAACTGACCACATTTCCTCACTCTGCTGTTGTCTTTAATCAGTCTCCTCTACATGTTTGTTGTAATTGTTTCTATCAATAACGCATGTTTTTCTTTGTCTCTCTTCCAGTAGAAAATACAGTATACCTGGACCAGTCATTCTGTGTTTGTCTGCGTCTACTTCCTGTCCTCACAAACCCAGCTGGTCGAGGCAGATGGCCACCTGTCCTGAGTCTAGTTCTGCTGGAGGTTTCTTCCTGTTAAAGGGAGGTTTTCCTTTCACTGTCGCCAGTGTGCTTGCTTAGGATGGGAGACGACGTGATTCGATGCAATCTGCTGGCTTCCTTCTTTAGCTTGATTTTTTTTGTACAGTGAGTGCCCTGCGTTGACGTTTGTTGTGACTTGGTGCTAAATAATTGAACTGAACTGGATTGTTCTTCCTTTTACTCCAATTAGTTTTTTCTCTTCCGCTCATTAATTGCTTTTATCCTATCTCTGCCATTTCCTGTTTCTTCTGCTATTCTCTACATGTCTACATGGTCTTCTTCTTTAACATTTTTCCTCGATTCAAAATTTTTTCTCCCCTCTTTGTACTACTTCTTTGCTTTTTTTCTACCTCGTCTCTAAATTCGCTCTCACGTCTCCTTCTCTTGTCCAGTTCTTACCCTTATTCCTCTCACCTCTCATTTCCATTTCTCTCAGTTAACCTCCTTTCTCTTCTTGTCCTCTTCTTCTCTCATCCCTTCTATCACCTACACTCTCTCCTCCCCCAGTCTCCTTCTGTCATCTCCAACCAAAAAAAAAGAAAAGCAGGGGGGAGGAAAAAGGGTTGACGTAGGAAGAAGGGACATCAGCAGATGAGTATGAACTCTCTCTGAAGAGTCAACATTGAAATAATTTATATTTTGCTCTGGTGGTTCAACAATGCCCCTACTCTGTCTCAGTCCTCCTTTTCTTCACCTCATCTCTTTTTGACAATCAAATCCTCACTTTTGCGTCACTCCCTCTGACTTTGCAGATTTTTTATCCCTGTGTTAAGTGATCTATCTTTTTCTCAATTTATGCTAAGATTATCTTTGCAATGTCATAAAGATGTAGCAAAAAACAAACAAAAAAGTATTTAACCAGCTAACAACATGTTTGTCTTTGAGGAATATTTTGTTAAACAATTAGTCAAAGAACTAAAAAAATGTGATGTAGTTCATTTTGCAAAGACATTTGAAGTTCTTGCATCTCCCATCTCAGTCTTTCAGAATAATTGTTTCCTTAAGCCATAAGGCATAAGGTGTGGAAGTGTGGAAATGAAATGTCTTGAAATGTTTGGGTTGGTTCTCAATTTCTTGCAAAAGTGAGAACCCTCAGCGAGTTACTGGCTTTGTTCTTTTTTTAACTAAAATTTAAAAAGGAAGCAACTTGAAACCAATACATTATGTCCGAGGCTTTATCAAGCTGAGAAAATATTCACACAACAAATGAGACACAATAAAACTATTGTTAGTGGGTGACCTCCCTCGGAATCTTTACAAATAAACCTTATTTGGAAGCAAAGCAAGTTTCAAAATGTCATTTCACAGCCTTAATCACAGCCCAAGTCAACAAATGAATCACACCAAACCAACTGTTTACCCTTGTGGATAAGTCAGACCCATATTTCCATTTGTCTCTAATTAAAATCCCTACGGAGACTGCAATACATCTAAAACCTAAGTGAACATAACATGTTTAGCAAGTGAGCATCACAAAGACCAGCAGTGCTGTGGATTACACATTCAAATAAATCACCCCTGTGGGTTCTGTCCTTTAGAATCCTCCGATAAATGTGATTGTGTGTATCGTCCGTGTGTTGTGCACTCACCGAGGAGTAGAGGTGACCCTCGCCGTTCATGGCGATGTAGAGACCGGTCTTCACCGATTGGATGGCCACAACTCTCAGACCCACAGGTATTAGGTTAAACAGAGCTGAGGACAAAAGATAAATAAAGATGACAAACTGAGTTGATATGTTTTGGTTCCTTCTGAAGGTCAGACCTCTGAAAAGCAAAATGGGAGTTGCACTTTTAGTTTAGGTATATTGTGAGCACCTTTCCTTCAAAATTCCCAGCTAGATGTTCACTTTTCAATCTCTAAATCTGGTTTTAGAAGTCTACTAATGGCCCTTTTACATTGGCCCTTGACTCAGCCCTACTTGCATTGGTCCAATGCAGGTTCAGCATCTTTCCACTGGGAGGTCCCAACCACTTTTACCTCCGTACTTAAGCCTGCCTTATAACTTATGAGATGTAACTTAATGTGCCTTGTTAATGTGGCTGGGTGACAAAAATTGCAAATTTTTCTACTCCCATCCCCTGCTCAGGAACCCCGTCTTGTGCGTTGCCCCCATTCAGAACTATTGTAGTTTCTCACAGGTTGAGTGATTGGTCAGAACTTTGTGGATGTGGTTGTTTGAGAAAAGTGGTTGCAGTGAGCTGTTCTCTGCCCACATTTTGCTGGCCAAGGCTGTTAGAAAATACAGCCATCATTATTGTCATAAATTCCAAATTTTCCCTCTTCAACTTCTCCATTATCTGCTGAAAATAAATAACCTCTTTGCCACAGCTAGACCGGATGGACTCGATTTACAGGCTCTAAACAGCGGACGAAAAAGGTGGCCTCAGCCTTGACATTTTTGGAAAATGTGGCAGAGAATTGTTAGGGTTTTATGACTTTATTTCTCTTTTACTTCCTGGGTGGTGAGTTTTGCTAAGACAACCTACCTAGATCAAGGTAACATTCATATGTAAAAATACTGAGACCGTGCAGGGCCAGGTCAGCTTAAGTTAGGGCAAAGCAATTTGTACAGAGATGTAAAAGCGGCTTTAGCGTTCACTTCTAGGATGATATATTTTTTACTGAAAAACAAAACTCAAAATACTCAGTGGGATTATACAAAAATACGATCCTTTTTGGTCACAAAAAATGTTCTTGGAAATAATGTAAAAATAGTTTTTCTTGCTTATTAAACAATACCTTAATTAGAATGACTCAGATTACACGTTTTAAATAAACAGGTAAATTGTACAAATAATCAAGTTTGAGTGATTGGAACTGAATGAAAATCCCTGGATCAGAACCACAAGAAAGGTTCAACATAGATGTTTATTTCACTGAGGTAGCTGAATGTTTGACATTTTACCATCAATTTTTTTTACAGGTACCGTCCAGCTCTCAGCTTCATCGGGTCAGGTCTAAAGAGCAATACTCAGTGATGGTAACAGAATAGACAGACAATAACCTTGGATTGGTATTTTGAAAAGGCGATGCTTTTGGAGTTCCCTATCTTGAAAGAAACCTTCTTATATTGTGTACATATTTGCTTACATATATTTCCAGTGGGACTTTTTTTTACTTGACAAAAATATTTACATACAAATATATTAGAGGGAATCAGTTGTTGAATTATATATTCAGCATGAGTTATGGTTTCACAAGATGCAGCTTAAAAGGCAGGTTTTGCCAAAGTGCACCATAAAAATGTCCAAATTGTTCACTGTATACACTGGTTACATTGGCGCATTTAAAACTTAAAGCCTACAGTGAAAGTTAATTGTTGGCACTAAAACTTAGAAAGGTTTTCATAAGATTTAGACTCGATTTGGGCTTTAAAAGAATGAAAATATGTCCCCTTTTCACACTCATGCTTTGTTTTCACACAGGAAATGATGAAACAAATAAGGATGCCTAAAGTTCTCCTCAGTGGCTGGTAAAACTATCCTATTTATCCTTTATTGTACAGTGTTCTTTTTCATTTCCTACTTAACCAGAGATTTTCACATCAATCTGAGTGGATGAAGTAGTGAGAATCCTTTCAGGAGAAAATCTTTAAAATGACAACTTTGGATTTAGCAGTCAAAAAACAAAACTGTCAGTTCAGCTGATGAATCAACCGAAAAGGAACACTCTGCTTTTACACACATACTCCAGATAGATTGATTTATATGTTGGTTTTATGTATGAATGTGGTTTCGCAGTCATATACTCCAACAAGTTGCATAAAAACAGAAATACCAAAACCCAAAAGGAAATGGATGGATGGTCTTGGCAGGGTCTTGGCAAGGTCTTTAGGTGCATATTAGCCAGGTGTGGGGGTGTTGTGCTACATTTCTTGGAACATATCATCCAAATATCCCACTCAGATCCAGCAGCTAAAGCATGTGACTTATGTACAAAATTAGGTAGTTTTACTGCCAAGATCCGAATGTGATGATTAATCTTAGCAAATTGGCTTAATGTGATCAATTACAGCAGGTGATTTACAGCAAAGTCTGCAGTTAAAACTGTTTTAAGTATTAAAAAAAAGAAAATAAAACATACTAACTAAAACTGATAAAAAGGCAGAGAAACTAAACCAAATATAAAACAGGAGATGTGTGCCAGATAGCTCTTCCAATGTGGTGGTGACTGCTGCTCAGAATTTGATTTTCCTCAAAGCTTTGTTTAATAAAATTATGCAAAATTTATTTTGATGATTTCCTTATCCATCTGCGGCTCTTCCTTGAGGGCTGTGTTTGAGTGGTCCAATACAACGTGCCATTAAAGCAAATTTTATAATTATTTTAAAATATTTAATTGACATTTGATTTATTCTTACTAGTACGTAAAGTACTCTCTTTTTGTTTTTTAGAAGCATGGTTAAAGCTGACTTTGAAAGCCTGTTATCTCTAATACAATGAACGTGTTTAATAATATGTATTGTATCCAATTATGTAGGCGTGTGTGTGTGTGTAGGGGGATGTGGGGGGTGGGGGTGTTATCATCCTTACAGGAGTTGGTGCTGTCATCTTTGGTACCGTCCAGACTTCCATCCTGGCCCATCTGGAGATAGAAGCCCTGTCTGCAGAACAACCTGGTCACGATGCCCTTCAGCTGTGGTTCTAAAAGAAAAATATAAAAAAGAAACTGTTAATAAAAACACTGATATTTCCAGAAGAGTGTACAACCCATTCCTTTTATTTCAACAAGCAACTCAAACCTAAATGGGACATGATTGGAAAGAAGTTTTAGTTTGAGCAGAAGCTGGTAATTTATGCAGACTTTCCCCACTGTGAACTCAGCTCCCGAAGGGCACCTTTGTTAGAGAAGATAGTTTTAAAGAAGCATGATATGACCTTGTGTAACCTCCAGCACCCTGAGGGATTTCCTTTGGAGAGTCTAGTCAAGCACATCCAATCCATTACAGGATTTCTGGACTAATCCGTCCTTCGTGGTCATTGTTCCACTTGAATAACATTGATAAATTATTTCTGAAGCTCTGACGGTGAAGTGAGCCACAAAGCCCCTACAGTTGCTTTGTGTTTTCTCTGACTCCACATGATGGCACAATACATTAAATTACAGGTACAGTATATCAAAATGATTAGGAGAATGTGAGATGATTTATCCATGGTTAAAGTTTGATTTATTTTAGTCATAAATCATGGTATTACCATTTCATGGTATATTGTTAAACAGAAATTTCTAATTTATATAATATAATACAAAATCACAATAAAAATAATTTTTAAAAATGCACTGATGTCAGGGCAATAATGATAACACATGTAGTGGTCACCCCAAGGGTCAAATTGGGGTCACCGGTCTTTGTCATCAAAAGACTGAACATTGTTCCTAATCAAACTGAGTTAATCTTTAATAGTCAGTTTTATTTCTTAGAATAGACTTTTTACTTTTCTTTAATCAATTTAATAACAATACATAATCACTTTTATTTTGATTTATAATTGTTTTAA
>JAVKLF010000077.1:8524988-8539792 GCA_034783495.1 Millerichthys robustus | reverse complement strand
GGATTAAGCGGGAGATAATGGATGGAGAAAACGATAATTGTTTTCTCGAGAAAACAAGTTAATTATCTCGTTATCTCGAGAAAACCATCAGAAAAAAAGTTTTTATATACCACGTCCGCTTTCGGCATCTGTACATTTACATTTTTTTTTACATTATTCCAAGATGAAGGGTTTATTACATGATTGCAATCTACAACTTAACCACCAGATGGCACTAGAGTATACTCTGTGCTTCTTGAACTGTCAGCTCATTTAATGTGTTTTTGTGCAATTTCTTTGGGTCAAATTCACTTGACAGTGAGGCAAAATCCAACATAGGATCTAACTTATGCTACCTGAACTGAGATTTAGCAAAATTTGGTTAAGAAAACCTGCATAAATAAAACAGTTTTTCAATGCAAAATATTGGAAAAACCTCATTTAGCTTTACTTTATTTAAGCAGTTGAAATTGTTTTGCTCCTCAGAGAACGTTTAAGACACCTCAGAGGTTTCTCCAAACAGTTCCTGGTGGAAAAGTCTCAGCAGCACAAAGAGATTTTGATCCAGATGGGCCTGGAGAACTTCTGCGTGGAGCCCTACTTCTCCAACCTGAGGAGCAACATGATGGACCTGGTTGAGGCTCTGGCTGCAGTGGCTGCTGGGGTGCCACAGTACCACTATGGCTTCTACAGGTTGGAGACACTCGTTTGTTCATTTTTGTACTTAGCCGAACCTCTGCACACTTTTAATTCTTTGGCTATCCGCGGAGGGAGGTTGGCACTGATCGTGTTGTCTCTCGGATCCAGAGAACAGTCCGCAGTCTCACTGCGACCCCAGACTGGGCCTGTGGCACAAGACGTGGCTCACCACTGCATCATCCAGGCCAGGCTGCTGGCCTACAGGACAGGTCTGCTTCGTTTCATCTAAAAATTCCCACAGACGTTTGATTTAACTGATTCTGTTAAGATGGCACAATAGGTTTGAAAACTGATATTTTTAGCAAATAGTAAAAGCTGTGATGAAAATAAGATGGATTAACAAATTAATATTTGCCGTTTACATCCAACATCTTCACCTCATGACTATTAAAGGTAACAAATATCAGTTGGATGAGTTTGTTTTTGCGAACAGGCTAAAGAATCATTTTGACAGTATTTTTAATTTGTTCTAAGTTTTTTTTTTTTTTTTACAAAACTGTCTTTTCAATTCTAGAGGATCCAAAAGTGGGAGTGGGTGCCGTTATCTGGGCAAAACGGCAGATGGTAAGAGCTCCTTTTCATATTTTTGTTTAGTTCAAAAATGAATATTTCACCCTCTCTGTATGGTGTTACGCTGCTCTGTAATGTATAGCAGATAGATTCTTTTTAACCGTGCTTCTGTCAAGTTTCAACATTCTCACTGGTTCCAGGCTGGCTGCTGTGGGACAGGATGTCTGTTTTTGGTTGGCTGCGGGTACAACGCCTACCCCGCCGGCTCAAAGTATGCCGAGTACCCCCAAATGGACAACAAGCAGGAGGACCGCCAGAGACGCAAATACAGATACATCGTCCACGCCGAGCAGAACGCCCTCACCTTCAGGTCGGCCATTGTACCATTAAAAAACGACAGGTGCGTCAAGTCTGACTCGTTTGACGGCAGTCTAACTGGTGCTTTTCAGGATGCGAGACATCCAACCGGACGAGGTCACCATGCTATTTGTGACCAAATGTCCGTGTGATGAGTGCGTCCCTCTGATTAAAGGAGCAGGCATCACACATATCTATACCTCAGATCAGGACCGGGACAAAGACAAGGGGGATATTTCCTATCTGAGATTCAGCAGCCTGAAGGATATCAGCAAATTCATTGTGAGTTTGGCATGTTACGTAGCATATTCGTACAGAATAATTTACTGTATATGCTCAAAATCATTCTTTTTTTTGTCACAGTGGCAGAAGAGCCCTTCAGTTTCCTCAGGACCGTCACCTCACATTGTCAGTAAGTTGCATTGTGTATCTCTGGTTATGTATTTGTTGAAAGCAATGAATTGTCTTTGTTGGGTAACCGGGCAGGCTCACGTTTTGTTGTTGTTTCAGATGGATGCATCGGGAAGCACAGTAGGCAGACTGAGCGGGAGAATCCCAGAAACAAGAAGCTGTGCACCGAAAGGTCCGGCGATTCATTATACAATCAGCTGAACATTAGCTAGGGTTTAAACCCACCCTCTGTAAACCACAAAAATCCAAAGAGCTATTCTGGTTTCTGCAGAAACAAGACTGAAACAAAACAACTATTGCTTCCGTTTATCACATTGGCATCTTATACAAGTCTGGCGATGATGTGATCAGACAACCTCAACATGATGGTACTTTTTCATAAAACGATGGACAGATCTTAGCTGTGAGAACATGTTTTATCAACAGGTGATGTAGGAAAAGCTACACTACCCCAAACAAGAACTTCATTTCCTCTATTCATGAGTTTTTATGCACAAGTGGATTTTTTCTGGATACTCTTCTTTCCTCCAACAGACCAAAAACATGCATGTTAAATTAACTGGTAACTCTAAATTGTCCCTAGGTGTGAATAAGAGTGTGAATGATTTTTCTTGTTTGTCTCCATGTGTCCCTGTAACTTAACTTTCAGCCTGTCCAGAGAGTCCGGAGCAACCCAAAAAGCAAAAGGCGAGTAAAGAAAGCAGCTGGATGGTTATCGTCATAAAAGTGGATTACAAACTTGCACAACACTAGTTGATATGTTTTATTCGTTTACTCCTTTACACCCTACTTTATTTTTGGACACATTTTATTCTGTTCTGTAGCACCCACAGTTCCCTCGTCCTCGGGACAGATGCAATAAAAAAGGCGGTTCAGAAAGAAATGAATTGGATCATTTTAACCATACAGAACGAAGGAATGGTAAAGTTTGAAATATGGTAAAATACTCAATGGTTAATAACTTAAATATGTAGATTTGTTTTATTTTTCTACAAAAATTAGGACTTATTTGATGTGAAAAGTAAAAACAAAAAAAAAGAATGGCACTTTATGCGGCAGCATCTCTCCAAAGTTTAATTTTGAAGTTTGTTGACGTGAGAAATGGAGGAAAGTTTTTATCCCGGTTAAAACATACTGGCATGAAATTATTTCTCATGCCTGAAACTGTTTTATTCTTGGCATTCTTCAGCAAAACAGATAAAAACCAAACTGTTAGCAGAAGTACCATGATTATAATTTATTCATCTACCGTGTTTAGGATTTAACTTTAGTTTCCTGCATGTTCCATTTGTCTTATTTCCTGTTTTGGTTTTCTCTATTGGTGCAACAGCTTTTTGTTCTTTAAAGTATACAGATTTGTGAACCAAACTTCTGCATTTTAAAACTGTCTTTTTGTCTGAAAACAAGGTTCTAATGGATGGATGAATTACAAATAAACACTCAGAGAATGCATTACCATCATTTTATTTGTAGTGACTGTTGTACAACAGCATCAGTTTTGGAGTTGGGGCGAGGGAGCCGGCTGTTTCTTTTGTCAATTTGACCCTTTAATGGCAATATAGACATGAAGCTGGTTTATATTTGCATCTCATGTGTTAGAACTAAAAGACAAGCATTTGTTGATTTTGATTTTCTTGATTTTTGGCCTCAGTTTTGCGATTCCGTCGAATTTTTGCTACTGTGGCCGAAAACTACATCAGTGGCAAGTGATCAGCTGCAAAAAAATAAAATAATAATAAAGTGAACAAACATCCCCATGGACAGCATAACTCAAATATAGTGAGTCAAGAGGTTCATTGCTTAATCAAAACAAATATGTTCTGTTCAGAGCATATTTTCATCAACACAATAAGAATTAAGCTCCCCCAAGAAATATGGTTATTACAAACAAAAGAAAGGGAAACAACTAAACAAGAAGGCACCACTGAATCTTCAAATATTTCATTTCTTTAAACCAACATCTGATCAAAAATTTTTTAAACAGTACAGATCAAAAAAGGAGCAAAATAAGAAAAAAAAACACTAAGCAGATTTCTTTTTTCAGCTTTTCTTCAGGTTTACATACCACACACTGTACATGGCAAGAAATCAAATTAAAGCACTGCGAAAACTGATGATTCTTTTTTTTGTTAGTGTTTTTATTATACAGAAAGTGCTGTTAGCGACTGGTGAAAAGAACCAGTGATTAGCATGATCGAAGCTTAACGTACCAATGTCACAGTGAAATTAAAGTTTAAAAAAAGATTGGCTCTAAAATCTTAAAATGAACTGTGTGTTGTAGCTGACGGTGACTGAATTCATACCTCACCAACGGTTTATTAAAATGGCACGGATTGATGCTAAAGCCTTTCAATTCCTGGTTGAGATTACAGATTGTTCGGAGGATGCCTTTTTTCAGTTTTGGAAAGAAAAGAAGAATAAAATAAATCGCTGGCTTTGGCAGTACAACATCACACATACCTACCCCCACTTCACTCAAAAAAATAAAGTTTATTTTTACGATTCGCATCTACTTCATTTAAACTGTAAGCAGAGCAAATGTAAATTAAAACTTCAATACCCATAGACCATTTTGGCCAAAGCTTTCTAAAGTTACAGTTTAGCTCTTTTGAAGTGTTTCTCTGTTGGCAAAGACAAACATTTTATATGTTGCAGATAGCTTCTTCAACAGCCGAGCTTTAACGAGCTAATGGCTAGTCTGGGCGGGGCCAAAAACAAAGTGAATTGCTGAAGTCTAAAATTAACTCTAGTCTCAAAGACATTCAAAGCTACTCATGTGTATGCTATTTCACAAACCCAAATTTAGCATTTCACATATATTTACATTGGACTCCATGGTTATTTGCAGCAGATAGCTGTGGCATATCCTGTGTAGCCTCAGGAGGCATAATTTAATGAAAAACTGACAGCAGTGTAAATGTTTATAGAATAGTGTTTGCTTAAGTGGCTATAAAATGTTTGAGATTGGCGTTGTTTTAAGATGATTTTGGTCCCTGCTCAGATTAGCTGTTAGCTCGTCAATCTGATCAGAATTAGAATTTGTCTACATAGAAAAGCAGTTTGCCTTGAATTTTCTTGTCCTTGTAAACAGGACAGTTTTAACAAGAGATTTTAATCCACACGGAAACACATAAAAACAGCCTAAAACACTGCAGTGACCGTGATAGGTATGTGGCGCTGTAACGTTGCTAAGAAGATACTTCAGCAAACAGGAAATGAGGGCGTGGAGCTTTTGTGTAAAGCTCACATGCTGGGTGTGCAATGTAACACAATAAAAAAAGGACGCCTCTGGTTGCAGGTTAGGACAGAGGTGGAGCTCTGACATCATTGGTTGCATTTAGGCTGTCCACATGACAAAGCAAAAATGGAGTTCACGCTGGAACCAGTTTCCAGGATCTGGAAACAGCAATTCAGTGTAGAAGCAAGGCTGAAATGTGCAAACGTTTGCGCATAGACAGTCCCTTTAATTCTATTTCTCCAAGCCAAGGCATTTCAAAGAGCCATCTACAACAGGTAGGATACCGTTAGAACTTTTCCACAGATCCCCACTTCAAAATATTCAAACCATCTCTTTATTAACTGCTGGTTTCTTCAACAAATCAAATCAGCTGCCTACAACACCATGAGTTGTGGCACTAAAAGCTACAGATGGAAAAAACAAAACAGAATTTCTGAGGGAAAAAAAAAGTATTATGAGCTACTCTTGCACAAGTTTTTAATAAACCAACTGAGGAAAAAAAAAGTTTTTCAATAATCATTATTCTTAATGTTTTTTCTATGTTCTAATAATAAAAAGATATGAAATTATTGTGGGGTTTTTTTTAGGTTGTGGGTTTCTTCAGATCCCTGATCTGTTTGATAAGGTAGGTCTTCTCATCGTTGAACTGCTCATCGTCTGTGCGATCCTTTTGGAAGTTGCTCAGGAAGTCGATTAGTTTGGTCTGATTCTTGAGCAGGATGTCGGCGATGGGCTGTGTCTTGTTGGGGTTCGCCACGAACACCTGAACACAGCAGCCACGGGGAAACAAGAAGGATCTTTCTGTCAACTCATTGCATTCTTAGTGAGCCCAAACTGAAAATTGGCACGTACCTTGAAGACGTGGAAGGCCTCGAACTGGATGTTGGGACTTTTGTCTCGGAGCAGATTCATCATCAGCTTGAGGTTTTCAGGTTTGCTGATGTAACGTGTCATCACCGTGAAGTTGTGTCGGTCCAACAACAACTCGCCCAAAAGCTGCAGGAGAGGTTTGTTTTTATGTTTTTGTGACAGGCAAATGTTTTTGTTGTTATCGTTGTATATAAGTCGATGTGGGAGTCGAAAGACTAACCTTCAGAGACTGTCTCTTTGTGACGTAGTTTTCAGAGTGCAGCAGCTTCTCGTAGTCGGCAAACACCTGCAAAAATAAACCCCAAAGAAAAGCATATTATTATAACAGCTCGAGATGTTATGAAATTATAAATAATTTTTTTTATTTATTATAATGTGTAAAAAGGAACACATTTTATGCATATCAGCTCGTGTCTAACTTTAACTGAAGCAGTGATTCATTTTGACCGACTATTGATCCCATGGAGGCGACTCTTGACAACCTTCACAAGACGCCTGTCAACAAGTACACCGGTTAAAGGGCCAGTTCTGTGCAAGTGAGCCCCCCCCCAACATCCTCTCAAAGGACTCCTCTGCTTTGGGAAAGTGATGGTACAAGTGCAACTTTGTACCACAGTGACATTGAGAAGGCTTTTGAACAGTTTCAGTTGAACAGTTTCGCTCCAAGACTGTATGAAAGTCCTTCTGTAACGCCGCTAACACCTGAGCTGTGTGTTTATGCTTCCAAATCAACGGCGAAATCTATGCGTTTGGGGTGTTGAGAAATAACGAGAAGGATCCACCTGCCAACCATGACTTGAAGGGAAAACCTAACTCCTAAAGTTATCCAGCTTTTCTAAAACTGATCCACTTTGAGAAGTGTGCAACAAAAACGTGTAAGATCACTTACGGTGTCATAGTTTTGATCAAGGTACTCTGAAACAAGCACTTTGTGTCTTGTTAGGAGATCCTGTAAAACATTGACAAAAAAAAAAATTTCAGTAAACCAACATGTACAACATGTAGCAGCATTCATATCAACAATGTCCTTGGTTACTTTAAAAGTAGCGAAGGCGTCGGAGGCGATGTCGAAAGTAGACATCTCCACGTAGCTGAAGAAGTTGTGGAAATCTTCGGAGTGAAGGACGATTTTGGCTAGTGGCTCGTGGCGGATGCATTCCCTCAGCATGATTCCGCAGTTTAGCGCGACTTGGGGTGTCTCGTAACTTTAAAATGCATGGAAACAAAAGATCAACCAGCTGCCAATAGTGGCACAAACGTGCCTGGTTTTAACGCTTACTTCTAATGTACAGAGCTCTCAACAATCAAACTCCATTATATAATAAGGATCTAATTGTTCTGGATTTTACTAACAGAGCACTTTGCTCTAGAGTTTCTAAAATAAGAGGCAAAGTTTTCAGTTATCAGGGTCCTTTCTTGGGGAACCTACTTCCAGTTTCCATCCATGAGGCTGACACATTGTCTACTTTTAAGCCAAGGTTGTTGATAAATCCTAAAGTTAGGGTTGGCTTGAGTTTCCTCAAATATCCCTTAGTTCTGCTGCTATAGGTTTAGACTGCTGGAGGACAAAATCTCCATCTCCTTATTCTGCTGCTGTCTTTACTCGTTCTACTCTCCATGTTAGTATTTATATTTATCTCTTTCATTACCATGTTTTTCTTCCCACAAAAACTACATCTGAAAAAAGCCTTTCTGTGTTTGTCTCTCTCTTTCTTTTCCTTTCTAACCAGGCTCAGGATGGCTGCCTGGTTCTGGTTCTGCTGGAGGTTTCTTCCAGTTAGAAGAACTTTTCTTTCCACTGTCTCCCAAGCGAAGTTCTGACACAATCGGCTAGCGACATTGCATGATGTACTGTTTTAAAATTTGTATAGTACCAGGGTTTGCCACATAAATCCTTAGGGTGGGGGTGAGGGGTTGTTGTGGAGTGGTTGGTTGCTAATGCTAGGTCCTAACCACTTAGCCTGTTGTCAATCTCCACAGGCTCTAAAAATCAAATGATGCTCAGCTTGGTGTCCTGCCAGGCCTATAGTACGCTGGAGGAAACCCTGTAGTGTCCTGCAATGACTTGTTGTGAAATGCTGCTCTACAGATTAAACTGGATTGAATTCAAATTATTTGTCTCACCCTTTAAGCAGTATGAAGAGAACCTCTTGGTGGGAGCAGAAGTATTCAACTGTGGGACACCTCGTTCCGAGCTGCCTCCTCAGGATGTTGTTAAAAATCTGACACACGTCTTTCTTGCCCTGACGATAGAAAAATAGAAGCTGTTTTTTTTTCTCATCTGTCATGGAACTGATTTATCTTTTAACGTTTCCCCTCACCTCGAAGTCTATGACCTGTAGGTTTTCTACAAGGGATATGAGCAGACCGCTGTTGTACAGCTCCTGGGCTAACTGGGCCACAGTCTCAGTGTGGGGCTCCTTATCATTGCTCCCGTACAAAATCTCCTTCATCGACACCAAGCACTTTGATACCTCCTCAGATGCCTGGAAAACAAAAACAATGATGTGAAGAGTGTTTGTATGTGTGCCTTTGAGGGAGTAAACTTTCTTGACAGTGAAGTGTCAGGATACAACAGAGCCAGGCTCTTCCAAGCTCTAATTTCACAGAAGCCCATCACCTTCGGGCCCCTGGATAAGCAGGAATTCACAGATAAACTCTTGGTCTCACCTACCTTGTCTGTCTTCTTATCGTGTTTGACCAGGACAGCCAGGTTGTCCTTCAGACTCTTGACGATGTCTGCAGGACTTTTGTGGGATTTACCAAACAGTGGCATGACGAACCAACACAATAACGCCTTCAAACCTGTGAAACACACAAATTACAGAGCGTTAGGATGGATGCAGGATAAACAATAAAGGCATTCAGCATTTTATATTAATCATTTTACGCTGAGAAGAGATGGAGTTGGATCCATTTTCCCTGTTGGACCTGGCAGTTCTACTGAACCACCTCACACAAATATCTGACACTAACGTTAAAATGAAAAGATGATTTCAGAAGTACGAGAAGAAAAACATTTTGAGGCAGCTGCTATTTGTTGTTCCTCTGGTTCGATAACTCACATTCTCGTGTCTTTTTGTATTCAGAGCCAAGAAGAAGCAAGACCATTGACATTTTTGCAGCAGAATTCTCAGTCAGATCTATTTGGTCTGAGCCTGGATCGGCTTGAAAACATTCTGAAGTCAAGTATGTTGTAATAATTATCGTCTAAACCAGAGTTCTGAAACCTGTGGCTCTGGGGCCATGTGATCAACAAGACCAAGAATTTGAGTTTATGTTTTGCTTTTTATAACAGCAATAAATTTACCATTTGAATAATAACATAAAGACATACATGCAACAACATAAACTACATAAACATGTGTGCAGCTTTTCTCACGGTCAAGAACATTTCCAGAGTCTGTTGGTATGAAAACACTTCTTTTTTAGTGGGTTGCATCATTTTTGAATTAACGTAATTCAATAAATAATCAAATATGAAAATTAATCTACATTTCTTTAACTAGTGAACATTCACATTGTAATAGTTTGAAAAATCAAATATTTGGACTTTCTTGTCTCTGAATGTTCTTGAACATAAAAACTACAGAATGGTAAAATCACACAATACCAGACTACCATAATCAATTACAATGTGAATGTTCACTAGTCAAAACGTTTTTTGAGTGAAAATATAACCTAAATTTTGAGACGAAATGCGTGTTTTGCCTTTATATAACTGTTTTATATAAAGGGGTGATGTAAAATTCTAGCACAGGTTTGCACAGAACAAAATAACTTAAAATTGACTTTTTTTTTACAAAATGGATCATTTCTATCCTAAAATGCGAATGAACTAATCAACGAGCAGCAGTAGCGGACGTCAAATTGAGCCGAGCAGCCCAGCCGGATTGGAACCACAGCTCCAGAAATTAGGGTGGAACTGGGCCATAAGGGCTAATGCAAACACGCTGAACCTGGCTTTGCAAGGCTCGGGTGCAAAAAGACTTTTTCCAGTACACCAGGAATTAAGCAGGAGAATTTGTCCTTCGCTGGGTTCATGATGAAATTAAAAAAATTGAGGGGGAAGCCGTCGCAATCCAGGTCAGCTCAGGAACAACTTGTGACCGCTAATCCTCATCTGGGAATGTGAACAAGCTTTGACCTCTTCTACCTTCACCCCGGCTCCTCCCTTCACCCCTCTTCATCTTTTAGGCTAAATTTGTTTTCATCCAATGCTCCGTTTGTTCAGATTTCAGAAGGTTAGCAGAAAGGGAGGTGCTCGAACTAGATAAAGACAAAATTTTGATTAGCGACTTTTAGTAACTATATCACTTTGTCTTCTATATGAATATGTTTATCTGACAAACATGCTAGGAAGAAAAGCCAAAGTATGTCACTAAAAGCTCAAGTTGAAACAGATATGGGAAATATACGTTTTCATATAAGCCAGTTTCCTTTTCCTGTTCATTTCCTTGAAATATAAATGAACTAGTTTTTAGTCATTTGCACCTACTAACAAAGAAATCTTATTGTGTTCAGACTTTCTGTGGGGTTCGTTGGTTAAAGTGGAACATTTTTGAGATACTACACCTTAAAAACAAAAATATCCAAGAAGAAGAAAGAAAACCAAACAAGGCTGCTCCTGTTTCACTTTGTGACATCACGACGCAACAACTCTGTCAATATTTGTCAAAGGCCAAAACGAACAAGGAAGCACTGAAAACAGAAGGAACATGTGCTCTCTTGACTTTTTCTTTATTATCTAATCATGCTTTTTCTGTCTTGTTGTTGCCACGGTTACTAAATGTTTGTAACTATTAAAGAACGTGGTCCAAAGGGTCAACTTTAATTACTCAGTAACAGGTCTTTGAATCCTTGAAAGCTCAGACAGCTGGTTACTGTGAAACTTTCATTTTCTCCCTCTTGGCCTGGTTAAAACTGACTAAATGTTATGTAATGAGATTAATCTGATGCCTGCTAGACCTGAACACGTGCAGATATCTGCTCTGTTTAAAAAGAAAAAAAGTTGGCTCAAATATGAGTTTTTAAGCTACAATCTTGAGGGATGGCGAGAACTTTAAATATGGACAAAATGACAGAAGCGACTCAGAAACAAGAGACGAAACAATCGTTTTAACTCCAGTGTTAGCTACAAAAGCGAACATGTTACACAAAACAATTTAGGGATTTAAGTGAATCAAACTTGTGCAAAGCTGATAAGAAAGCCAGAGCAACTTTAAGGCAACACACACATACATCTCTGTGGGGCTAGTTATCTTCATTAACCTACTGTTTTCTATTTTAATGAGACTGTGCATAACACGTAGATTAGATAGCCTGCGGGTGATATGCATTCATTTAAGGAATTCTAAACCTACTCCATCTCCTTGTTTATGTGATGTATAGACATATAAATACATAAGTACTCAGTGACTCAATTGTACAAAATAAAGTGATGCTAACAGCAAAACTAATTTATAAAAAAAAAAGCTAAATGAAGATTAAAGTGCTAGTGATGAGTTAGATATGAGGTACATTTCAGATATCAATAATGCTACAAGGAAATTTCAGTACTTTAGTATGTCCGTGCAGTTATTTAATATAATTAGGGTTCATGTTATGGTGAGTATACTCCATTTATGGTCAGTATGATTTATTTAAAGTCAGTACTTTTATGTACAATTCATTACAGAGTCAGTATGGTTCAAATATACAGACAGTATGGTTTGTTTTTTTAAAGCAGTGCCAAACAGGCCTAGCCAGGCAGGATACGGAAGCCCACTGTATCCATTCCTGGTTTGTCTGTATGTCAAAATAAACAGTTAACCACAAGAAAACAACCTGTAATAGAGCTTCACCTTCAAAATAAAGGTATGGCACTACATCACAGTAATTTTTTTTAACCTATAATCATTTTTCCAACTTACTGATTCTTAAGAATAACCCATGCCAATGTTAAATGTTTCATTATGTGTGAAAAACACCAGGTTCTTACTGTATTATATAACAAGCATAACTTAAATTCCAGTAGACTGTTGGAATAATAGCTGCTATTGATATTTATCACTAGTCTGTACTTTTCATTTACACTAATGATTAGGTACAATTATTTTTAAACGAGGATTTCGTATTAAAAGGGAATGAAGAGCTGTCAATAAAGGTTGTTTTGTTAAACAATGGATATTTCATTTTAGCGACAGCTCGCTCCTAAAATCCGTATTTAATGTAATAAACTGCAAAAACGGTTAAGAGTCGACCTTTGGTTTTATTCTGAAAGTCCATTACAGGAAGTAGACAACCTTCCTATGGGCTAGCATGACGCTACTCGCCTGAAGGTAACAAGAGAAGGGAAAACAAAAACCAAATACTCTCTCGTTAAAGTATTGCAAAAGACTCAAAGGTCCCGACTTGTTTTGAGGAACAGTCACTAATGAAGTAAATAAAAATAAATAGCGTAGAAAGCCGTATAATAGCGCGAGACAATGTGATATTACGGCTACACCCCTCTCGCCCTCCAGCTAAAACTGCCTTTTTTTGTTTGACAGATTTCCAAACCTAACCACAGCAGCCTGTATCACTGCAGAAACAACTGCAGAGGGGTGCGTTAGGGGGTCACTATTACACACATTTCAACACTTGGCGGAGTTACAAAACCAGTCAATGATTGTAATATCGCACCATAAGGTTAGCCGCGAGCTACTGCTGTTCGACAGTATTAGCTAGAAATTATACTTACAGTGAGGAGATGTTTGGCGTTTTTAAACGTGTTGTCCGCTTCTGTCCCGAGTTGTAGCGCAGCCGAGCCTCCCAGTTAGGCGTCCGAGTTCCCCCCACGGATGTTTGTTGGCAACGAAGTCGGCTAAAAATGTGTGCGATACAATTTAAAATGTGAGGAATCTGTTAAGAAGGGAGTGTAGAATTCCATCTGTTCGCTCTCTAACAGCACAAGGTAGCGCGGAAAAAGTCTAATAAGACTTCCGGTAGGGAATCTTCACATTAAAACCCAAGAAAAGCATTTTTGTAGAGGGGAGAAGGAACACCGATGTTGAATGGAATAAAACGCATGCTATAAATCGAAATTAGATCGAGGTTATCATTTGATGTGAAATTTACTCCGCTCGGACGTTCTTGCGCTGTCATCTTTATGCTTTTATTTTACAGTTCTAAATGCGCAACTTCTGGTTGCAGGTTGGCTCATTCCTGTTAACTTGACAAATCTGTATCTTTCCAGCAGTGGCAGAATCTCGTTGACATTCTCTCATTTTAAACCCTCCTCCGCCGCATATACCGCCTCATTATCGGTGTTTGTCTGTTAAAAAAGGCACTAATATTTTAGTTAACTGCCATTGCATCTAGAACGACTCTGTCCGTACTTTATTTTGAATACTACGGGTAGAAATTAAAGAAGTAAAAGATGTGAAGGTCGGACAAAGAACTTAATGGAAAGCAGCCCAGACCAACTCATGATCATCCCGGTCACCATGGTTACCACACGTCAGTCCTTCGCTCCCTGACTGCCAGATTAACAAGGCAGACAAAAAATAGACCCTTAACTTCCTGTTTTGAAAATAATATATTGAGCTAAATTATATTGAACTCTCTGCACTCAGAAGGGATTCGAGAAAACTGTAAATCCTACAGTAGCGAGGGACACACTGGGTGAAAGAAGACAAAAATGTTTTGATGTATCATTTGTACATGTACCAAAATAAATTGGAGTAGAGTTTTTCACAGAAGGTAATTGTGCAAAAACAACATATGCTATATACGGTATATAAAACAAAAATCAATAAAAAGGTGCAATCCCATTGAAGAAACCATCTTTATTAAAGCTGCTTTCATTTTACATACAAGTCAGAATACATATTTACAAATGTACACCTATGTCTAATATTAACATTTTCACCATCATACTCAGTAGATATACAATAAAAAAATAAAGACAGTCGCCGCAATGTGCTGCATAAACAGAAACTTCTAAAAAATAGAACCCTTTCACAATCTCTCCAGTCTTTGTGTCAAAAAAAAGTACAAAGAACCCAGGTTTTGTGTCACCACGATCGAAAACGTAGACAAGTTTAGTGCCCGTGTCAGCCATTTTTAGGCGGGAAGAAAATGAATTCCTGTCCTGTAATAACGTCCAGTTAAAAAATATATATATGACTTATTTGTGAGGGTTAAATGTAAGAACCACAATACTCTTGAGGAAAACGGCATGAGGTATACAGGTGACATTTATCCACACGGTTTGAAACAGGAAGGCATGCGATCTGTCTTCCACCTCTCTTCCGCGTGCAGGTGTCTGAACAAGGTCCGATTTAAACCGGCTCAGGTTGAGTTATGAGCACGTTCCAAGTCATAAACTGGGTGGGGTTGCTTTTAGTTCAGCAGCACTTTCCTGCTAATACAAAAGGGATTGCAGTGCCTTGTGCGTACTGTAGAAAATCTTGAGATGTAAAAAAAAAGTGTTTGTACAGCACAGGTTCCTCTTTTCCGTGCATGGTGTTTTCTCTAGAATTCACACACAGTTCTAATACTCGATTGCGATCAGCTACAAGCGTGGCTCTCAGGGCTTTAGGTACAAACACGTTGCGCAGGTCCGGGCCCTGGGTTGCAATAAAACTGGCTGCTGTCACATGCCTGAAAGGGGCTGGGAGCTGAGGACAAGGACAAAGCTTTCCTTTGTGCAAATATAGGTGAGAACAATGACACCAAAACAAACAAAACGAAAGGAGTTTACTACCCCCAATGGGGG
>JAVKLF010000077.1:8473651-8489307 GCA_034783495.1 Millerichthys robustus | reverse complement strand
GTGTGTGTGTGTGTGTGTGTGTGTGTGTGTGTGTGTGTGTGTGTGTGTGTGTGTGTGTGTGTGTGTGTGTGTATAAAAAATATATATATATTTAAATTTCTTCCAGATTGACACCAAAGATTGGGTTTCCCTGGAGTGAGATTCGCAACATCTCTTTCAATGACAAGAAGTTTGTCATTAAACCTATTGACAAAAAAGCTCCTGTGAGTGATTTCTGTCATCACAAGAACTAAAAAGTCAACTAAAAGGAGGTGCTTCACAGATCTCCATGCTTCTTTCTTTTTAATTCTCATAGGATTTTGTGTTTTATGCCCCACGCCTGCGCATCAACAAGCGTATTTTGGCATTGTGTATGGGTAACCACGAGTTGTACATGAGGAGAAGGAAGCCCGATACCATTGAGGTGCAGCAGATGAAAGCTCAAGCAAGAGAAGAAAAGCACCACAAACAGATGGAGAGGTACTTCGGATAATGCTAAAGTTTTCAAATGTGTTTGATAAAAATATCTTTAGAAATCCACAGTGGCTGATATTTACAATTGTGGTAGGGCTGATGAGACAAGACCCTCACCACTGGAGGGCAGTCTTGTTTTTGATCATCTTTGACAGGACATCCTGAGTTTTTTTAACTCGAGAGCTTTATTCTTTAGATCTTTGTTGTTGTTTTTGTATTTGTCATTTTGTCATTTGAGACTTATACAACATGCACTCAGAAATCTGGCATATTTATTTGCAAATGTTCTCAGGGCCCAGTTGGAGAATGAAAAGAAGAAGCGAGAGCTTGCAGAGAAGGAGAAGGAAAGGATAGAGCGGGAGAAAGAGGAGCTGATGGAGAGGCTTCGGCAGATTGAAGAGCAGACAACGAAGGCTCAAAGAGGTGCGCATCTTTCTCTTCATCCATTCATCTGTTTACTTGTCTTTGCTGCTGCTTCCCTCCTGTCCAGTCAGAGAGCATCTTATCTTTGTGTCTATTCATCAGCTTCGTAAAATCAATTTGTAGTCAATTTGTTTCTATCTAATGAGGCGTCTGTTTTCTAACGTAGTGTAATTTGTGCCGTGTTTTGAAATAATTAAATTTGACCTCACAAGTGCACCTTTAGTTCAATTTAAAGCTGAACATACTGAGAATATGTCAAACTAAATCTCCTCATCAGAGCTCGAGGAACAAACTCGCCGAGCCTTGGAGCTGGAGCAGGAAAGAAAGAGAGCACGAGAGGAGGCTGAGAGGCTGGAGAGAGAAAGACGAGCAGCTGAAGAAGCAAAGTCAGAGCTGGCCAAACAGGCCGCAGACCAGCAGAAGACCCAGGAACAACTGGTGGGTTCCACCTTTTTAAATTCTGTGTGTTAACGTTTACATGTCCAATATTGTAACTACAGTAATGTTTGTTATTCCAGGCTTCTGAGCTGGCTGAATTCACTGCAAAGATCGCTCTTCTGGAAGACGCCAAGAGGAAGAAAGAGGATGAGGCCAACGAGTGGCAGCACAAGGTATTGCAGCCCTCATCATATTTGTGTTAGAGCTCAACAATACACCAGTCATTGTGTCGGAGTCCAGTAAACTTGGCACAAAAAATAAAGACGTTTGTGATTGGTAGATTATTTCTTTCTTGTGACAATGCTTCTTAGCAGTAAGTCTTATACCGATGGAAAGCCTATTGAATTCCCTTTTAAATGGTGCCATATTTGTAAGGAACATGCATTTGTGAGATAAGCAGTAGAGCTGAGTGTGTGGGTTGCACACATTAAATATTTTCCAAATCTTCTGCCAAACAGCTTATTTTGCTGTTATTTTCTCTTGTTTTGAACTTAAGGTACTTCTAGGTGCTGCCAGTCATAAGATTTATTGCCAATAAACTTTTACTCTGTCTGCAAGTAAATTCAATGAGCTGCTGACTCATAACGTCTCATTAAAAATGTGTAGATTGAAAGAGAGGGATCAGAAACTGTTCAACATGTAAACTTCTAATATGCCAAAAACAAAAGAAGTAAAGATTTGTTAGAAGATGTGCATTTCAGATGATGTGGCCTGAGATCAAACTGACTCTGCGTTTTTCAGTCTAATCGACAGACAGGAAACCCACCAGACTACCCGGGAACTTCCTAGATATGATATAATGACCCACATATCCTCAAAGAGTTTCTGAAGACGACCTCTTTCTTTTAGTTTTTGTCCACCAAACTTGTTTTGCAAAGTGTCAACAGAAAACTCCCTGTGTGCTCAAGGACATCCTCTTCCTCCTAACTCACATTAAGATGATACCACTGCAGACAGGAAGAGCAAAAAACACCACTTAGTCAAAAATAATCTGACAGATTTGGATCTATCGCTTTGTGGGAACATTTTCCGTTTCTCTGAAGAAGTTCTTAAACTACTTTCCGCTTGCTTAATGCTACCATATTGGTCAGGTTTGTGGCGTCTTGTTTTGTCTCCGCCTGCAGGCTCTGTCGGCTCAGGAGGACCTGGAGAAGACCAAGGAAGAACTGAAAACCGCAACAACCGCAGTTCCAGCCCCACCGGGTGGCCACGCCGAGCACGACGAACAGGACGAGAACCACGCAGAAGCCAGCGAAGAGCTTTCCAATGAGGGTGTGAGCCAGCTGGACCTCCGCAGTGAGGAGGAGCGAATCACAGAGGCCCAGAAGAACGAGAGGGTGAAGAAGCAGCTGCAGGTAAGAGGGATGGGCATAGATGTTGGGTTGAGGTCAAAGATCAGCTCACTTATCAGTAAGAGTTAGAAAAAAACATGCTTGCGTAGTTCAGTTGTAATTTTTATTAAATTTGATATAAACTATTTACAGTATTTTTCTTGTTTACCGTATTTTTCAGACCATTATCAGTCTGAGTATCAATGAATTTTTATACATAAAGTGCCTCCTATTACGGTATAAGGCACACTAAGGGAAACAAAACAGTCATTTAAATCAAACTTTATTTAACTGCCATAAATCACAATAACTTTCAACATTGATTTTAGCATCAAGCATAGCTTGATCCTTCCCGTCATTATCCGAGTCAATCTCATTGCTGTTATTTAACTGTTCCGTGATTATTCCTGTCTTCGTGAAAGCTCGGACGAGACTTGAGACCGGTACTTGAGCCCAGGCATCAACGATCCGTTGGCACATAGTGGCGTAACTTGCCCGGCGTTGCCTTCCTGTTTTAGTGAAAGTGTATTCACCTTCTGTCATCCAATGCTCCCACGCAACTCGGAATTTACAGTAGCTTTAAATGACCTGTTGACACCAATATCCAGCAGTTGAAGTTCTTTGGTTACTCCACCTGGAATGATGGCAAGCTCTGAATTAGTTAGCTTCACTTGGGTTTTGACTGTACTGGTGAGATGGGCGCGCAGATCAGTAGGGATGGAGATTTATGGAAAAAGCCATCTGGTCTCTTGGTGTAAACTTCTCTCAGCCACTCATTTATCTTCTCCATCCAGCCCAGCCTTCGAAAGCATGTCTCTTAACGGGAGCCGTTTTAAGGTCTTAATACACACGCGATAATAATACCAGAATGCACAGCACGTGTTACTCTGCAAGGCCCCCGACTACAATAGCCGTAATGCTCCAAAAATCAGTCGAGTGGCAGTGCGGCTTCGTAGTTTGAAAAACTCATACAAAAACATTTTGATCGATTTTGAACACCGTGTACCACATAAAATCTGTTCGAGGTCAGTGAGCACAACCAGAATTATATAAGGCGCACCGGATTTTAAGGCGCTGTGCCGATTTATGAGAAAATTTAAGATTTTTTTACGTGTGCCTTATAGTTCGAAAAATATGGTACGTGAATATGGTCTTTTCATTTTTCCTAAAGTATAACAATAATAAGAAAACGTTATTTTTGGGTTTATGTCACCCATAGTGGCCAGAAAGGCCCCCCATCAAAAGACTCAAAGTGGCACACGGGCCATCAGTTGACAATCACAGGTGTAGCATGTTTTAGTAGCACATTTTGTTAGTGAGCCAAGAAGCAGAAATGTCTCTCTCGATTGTAAAAGTTGCAGACCCCCCTGCACTTTTTTTATTGACAGTTTAGTCTCAAAGAAGAAACATGGGTCAATCTATGACAGATGAGGTTAATGTCTCATTTTGAGTCCTTATACTCATTCTTTTCCAGGAGTTTAAAAAACCTGGCTTTAAAGCTGACCTTCTGACAAGTCACTAAATAAATTGGAAAATTACAAATAACAAAGCAGTGTCTGATTGTAGTTATTTTTTTTTTTTTGGCTAAAGAAAGCTCTGATGTGTAAATTTAGATTTTGGCATCTTTAAAGACCAAAATCAAAGGCACTGCACTTGATAGTTGTGTTTTTACAGACTGAGGGAAAAATACTTTATATTGGTCAAACTCATTTGATTGGTTGTTGCATCCTGATTATTACAAGATCGGAGTTCAGTTAACGTAGGCCAGAACTTAAACTTAAATCATGTGAAATAACAGAAACAACTTCTGAGTTTGTAAGTTTGTGTTCCCAAAAGAAAAATTGAAAAATAAAATGTAAACTGAGTGCTGACTGCTTCTGTGGTTCAAATTAAATCAATTTTATTACTTTAATGAACAATAAAGATGTTAAATCCCAGCCAGCCCTCAGCTCAGTCCTGTTTCCTTTTTTATATTTGAGTTTATTTCATTTTTTACCACTATTTCCTTTTTATCCTACCATGTCCTTTTAAAAAAAATTTTTTTTTTACATTTTGTTTATTTACCTCCCTCCTCTGGTCTCTTTCCTCTCTCAGACATTAAGCTCAGAGTTGGCCGAGGCCAGAGATGAAACCAAGAAGACGCAGAACGACATGCTGCATGCCGAGAACGTAAAAGCGGGCCGAGACAAATATAAAACGCTACGCCAAATCCGACAGGGCAACACCAAGCAGCGCATCGACGAGTTTGAGTCTATGTGAGAGCGACACCTCTGTCCACGCAGCCCTGATTTATGTTTATTTGTTTTTGTTTTTCAAGAGCAACTGCTCCCACACTTTACCCAGAATGACTACGACTTTTAGGTTTCATTGATTTTATTTTTTGTTTTTTGCTTCCCCTTTGGACAAGTCTACATCAACACCATGGTGTTCTGATAAACTTGTCTAAATTTGCCAAAATCCTCTTCCACACACTGAAAGTTTGGATTTCTCCTTGCTCTGGAACTGCAAACGCCTCACTCTGAACAATTTATCATGGTTCTCTAGACATCATCTGCAATCTTAAAGAAAAGGGAAAGAGCAACTGTAAAACAAACAAAAAGTTTTTTCACAGCCATAGAAAGCTACCGTTTTGTTTGGTTTTTTAACATTGTGTGTAACGCTTTAATAAGATTTAGTGTTTTGCTAAAAATGACCTGTCCTCATTTTACATTTCTTTCTTTCTGCTTCTGTTTGACTTATTGACTTTTATTTTTTGTGAACTTCAGTCCAAGTCTTATCCCAGAGCACAAAACCTGAAATCAGTGTTAAGCAGCATCAAAGCACTTCTGTTACATTTAAACTTATCGCAATAAATCAACTCAAATTATAATTTAATATAACATTTAGAGGTTTCTATTTAAAGTGACGCCACAGAGTTTCAAGTCTGATTTACAGCTCAATCAAGAATGTTTTTCCAGTTTTTAAGAAAATCCTTCTGTGAATGAAATTAATGGGGGGCAGCAGTGGGGGGGACACCTGTCCTGCAGTTCAGACAAATGAATGTAGCAAAGGTTACGAGGGGAAAGTGTTTTATTTTTATAGAAGTTATAGGTTAGGATGGAATCGGCTCCCTCCAGTTAAAAAAATGTTCTGAAGATAAGCTAATCGACACCGATGAGCGTGTCCAGGTGATAGACAGTTGTTCTACATCCACCAGCTCAGAAAGGTCTGCTTCTTCCAATCCCTGATTAAAGAAAGAAATGATGCTTATAAGGTTGCTGTTACATCTTACCAGAGCTTCTCATTTACTTCTCGACTGTCAGTTATGATATTATGGATCGTGTCCAAAAATACAAATACGTGAACAAAGCGTTTGAACTAACAGGGTGTGTAGCAGCATGTATGTGTTTGGGTTCTTTATAGGACAGATGTATAGTCACCACATGACCACTGAACCACATGAACTCACAATAGTTTTTTAAGCGATCAACTTTTGTCTCACATCAAGGTTTGCAGACCTGCAATGAAATCTTGAGATTTTTAATCCTCTAGTCATAACTGGAAACAAATGAAATCACAACAGATTCAAACTATTTCTTTTTTTTATTACCATTAAAATGTATTAATTCAAGCTTAAGGAACAAATCGAGTCAGACTTTTTGTAAACTTATTCTCCAGGGTGCATTTTTTTTATGGTGTTACTCTAGTTTTTTGTAATTATTAATAACAATCTGCTGAAAAATGTTTATGTATGTATAGCAGCTGGTGGATGGTTTTTTTGTTTTAGTTTTTAAAATTGAAGCATCTGTGCATAAAAAAATCCTGCCTTTTTGTGTTGCGCTTGCTACCGTTTTTGCCATAGCAGGTGAAGAGTGATCCTGTGTTTATTTGAATTTTGTGGAAAAAAACAGCTAGCATCATTTTATTGACTGCTTCATTAGGTGGGGGGGCGGGGGTCTAAGACTTAAGTTTTTTTTGTCTTTGCTTTTGTTTTCTTTGTTTATGTTCATGTTGTTTACGATAACAGGTGCAGGTGGTTGATTTCATTGGCTTACAAATAAAAGTTTTAAATTTTAAGTTGGTGTTTTATTCTTAATGCAGGTAAAACAGACCTTTCAGGTAATTTAGGAATTTAAAGGCATAGTTTGGTAATTTAAGATTGGGGTTCTGTGAAAGTGTTATGTAGAGACGATCTTACCTGTTGTAGATGGATCTTTGAACCGTCGCAGTTTGAATAAATAGTTTTACTGGATTAACAAGCTAATGGCTAGTCCTGTCTATGATTGCTGCCATGTTAAATCCTACCTGTAAAATTAATTTTCCTGCTTTAAAACAGCCCCAGTCTTCAAAGGTTTCATGTGGATGTTGTACCAGAAGTGCTACAGCTAGCTGTTGCTGTTTCTGCTATTACCTCCTCGTAAATATTTGTGAAATTCTAAATTTAAGGTGCTCTAAAGGTTGATTAAATGGTTTTTACATGAATCTCTGTGAGATCTTTGAGAATAGAGTTCTAAGGCGGCAGCTGTCTGTACTTTGGTATTGGCCCTCTACAGAGTAGGTTTTAGCTCATCTGGTCCGAATTAAACTTTGTCCCGACTGAGGCTGGTCAAAGAATCACCAAAACTAAAGGTAATCAAAAATACTTTGCTCTATAGAATGTCGGAAGACTCAGGACACCCTCTTATTTCAGAAATAAAAGAAAAAAAAATAAAATATCTGAATACTCCAGTAAGTAATGGTGCCATATTGAATGACGTTTTTAGACGAGCCCCCCTCACGCATTACTTGGTGGTGTATTCAGATATGCCATTTTCCTTTTCCTCTCTGAAATAAGATTGTTTTGAGTCTTTTGACTCACCCTGTATATCGTATAAATAAATCTTGTCAGCGATTGTATAAATCATGCATTACAATTTTCACTAAGCTTTTTCTTTCTCTTAAAATTAAATCCAGATTTAATTTGGGTGACGATGACACAGATGTCTGATTTATTGCATGAAAGGATGAAAACCCGAAGTAAGGTCAATTTATTTTTTGATCCCCTTGGTCATATATTATTGTACAACACTTGTGTTTAAAATCAACCATATACTGAGAAGCTGAATATGGGAAACTTGTTTCACTTAAAAAAAAAAAAAAAAAAAAAGATTGCTTGAAAAACTAGATCAAACATTTCTATATTATGCTTAAAATTAAACTTTACTCTTAGATTATGAACAGAATTTAAATAAACTTTAAAAAAGTAGTAAGAATTAACTGAAATTGTTCCAGATGATAAAGTACCAACACTTGTTTTAAAGCAGTATATTGTCTTTATTGAGTATCACAATACGTAAAGTTAGTCTACTGACAAAATGCAACAAAACAGGTGAAACTTTCTTTTTTTTCTATTCGAGTAAACAAGTTTAAATATCAGTAGTCTGTACATTAATCACACTGCTGACTGTGGCTGGGTGTCAGCACCCCCTTTAATGTGTAAATACAGTAGGGCTGCACAATATATTGCAAAATTATCATTATTGTCAACGCAAGCGCAAAACAAGATTTTCTCTGAAAAGCTTCAAAGTAAGACATAGTTTTGACTAAGTTTGGTAGTTTATTACCAGGCCTGATAACGAGCTGGTTTTGTTCACGAGTTCCCAGTTTTTGTCCAGTGAGTGGGGGATGCCACTTCCAGAACGATTTTTCAAAATAAAAAGTGGAATTCCCCCCAAGTTTCACCGTGATGACTAAGCGTTATATGATGGGATTTCCCAGCGCTGCAGCTGAAAGCGAGGGGAAATGTTAAACTCTAACGACGTACCTCTCACAAAACTTAAGATTTAACAGAAATTTAGGACGATCATGTGATATTTAAGTTATCTGGATTGCTCGATGGTGTCTTTATGGACTTATTTTCATGCAAAAATGAATAATTTTATTTTATTTGATCTGCAGCCTGTGCTCATTCCAACGTGTTTTGGTAGCATGAGTCAAATATTTCAAATAGCACAAACTGGTTTTGATGTCTACACCTGGTTTATGTGAGGGGGAGGAAAATGTGAGTTTATGGCAATTTTTCCCCCCAATATTGTGCAGCCCTTGTATACAGCAGGATTATTCTATAAACAGCATGTAGGCAATAACTACAGGCTTGAAAAACAAGCATGTTCCGATAAGACAACAACTGAGAGAAATGCAGACTCAACACAAGAACTCATGCAAGGAAAAAACAACTCATGCATAATAGTTAGCTGAACATAGTTCAGAGTATTGGATGTGTCATAAGCACAATGCCACCAAGAGGCATTACTTTGGGCCCACGCTCAGGGGCCACACTGACACACGGTGCCAAGGGGCCAGAGAGAAGGCGCTACTTCAAAACAAGTTCTCTCTCGTTAACAGCATGTGTTTTTATTGTACTTCTTTGTATTTGTACGTGTCTCGTTGGAAAGAAAAGAAGCCTTTGGACTTTTATGGAGCGAAAGCTGGCTTTAATGAACAAACTCTGAATTTTGTGAACTCTGAGGCCATTTTGAGCTTCATATTTACCCCCCACATCCTGAGTAACGATATACATTCATCGTACTAATGCTCAAACTAAACGGCGTTTCATGTAACCATAAAAGAAAATGTGGTTTTGCTTTGATGCCCATCTGGCCTCATCTTACTTTAATTCATCCAATTAATCTGCTTAAGTAATATATCCACAGAAAACTTCAAAATACGACATTTCGGTAAACAAAGATGTCTTGTTAGGGTTTACATATATTTCCAGTGCTGAGGGAAAGTACTTATCGTTTATAAAATAAATAAATTCTCATCATTGTGGACAAACAAATAGTTTTAAACCAAGCTACTTCTCGGACTTGTTCTTTGTTTTCATCCCTTTTATTCTAGGATTACTCACCTTCACGATATTAAACTTTTTATTTGAGCTTGCAGAACTTTTATTGAGCAACACTCGAACAATGTTTCGCCGATTAAACCCCCCCCCAAAAAAAACGCTACTACAGTAGGAAAATTTATTGCGTTGGGTTTCGAGCCACCAATTTGAACAATTTCGTTCAAGCGGATTAGCAGAACTGTGCCCACCACAGCATAAAAGGACCAAGACAAAAATTATTCTATTAATGCTTTTTTAAATTATAATTTAATTTACTATTAATTAATAACTATTAAGTAATTAACTATTAATT
Source organism: Millerichthys robustus (assembly GCA_034783495.1). Taxonomy (NCBI): domain Eukaryota; kingdom Metazoa; phylum Chordata; class Actinopteri; order Cyprinodontiformes; family Rivulidae; genus Millerichthys; species Millerichthys robustus. The sequence goes on along the minus strand of JAVKLF010000077.1, from coordinate 8,479,505 downwards.
TACTAATAAGTGGTGGAAATTTGTCCTTAGACGATAGTAAGATACTTCAAGTTACTTTAAAATAAATACTTATTGTCTGATTTAATTAGCTACTGTGTATATAGATATGTCCAATAAAGCCATCTTAAAACCCAAAAGTGCAGATGAAGCAGTTGTTACCTAAACAAAGTAGGCGTCCGACTTGTTGTTTGAAACTCTTAAAATAACCGTCTCAAAGCTGTTTTCACACGATTTAAAAGTTGAAACATTTGGATTTGAACACACAGAAATACATCAAAAGTGTTTGAAAGATACAAATCAACGAGTCCGTGTACTGTATAGAACATCAGCGACTTTAGTTCATGATACAATTTGTATCAAACAAGGTTTTTCTCCGTCTAGCATGGATTCAACTGGGATCTGCTAGAGAAAACAGCGGACGCTGTTACCTAAAAAATAAAAAGCACAGCAGAGGAAAAGGGTTAAATATATTTACAGGATGTACATGCTTCGTTCACTCGTGCTGCGCCTGGAGCAGAAAGCAGAGGTGACCCAGAATAAAGGGCCGAAGAGACAGAGGGGGAGAGATGTCCCTTACTAAAACTAAGGTACACACGACAGGGTCACCCATCTCTATGGCAACAACTCTGACCAGAAAGAAAACAAAACCCTCATCTGAGAGGATGAGCTCCAACACCCCCCCCAAAAAACCTTTCTACTACAGAAGAGGGTTGGCGCCACAGAGCAAAAACTAAATACATTTCTGAGTTATGACGTTTTTTCTCAGTATTTTGACTTTCATCTCTAAATTCTAACTTTAATCTAAGTCAGATTTTTTTAACTCCGAGGAAAAGAAAATGTTTTTGCTCCGTGGCCCTAATCCCCTTCCATACTCCACAGACCACACAGCACACAAAAATATTAGAATAACCAGACTAAAGCTAAACTATAGTTTGATGACACCACCAGATTAGGATTTGTTGATTTACGATCCCAGGCGTGTTTGTGGAATTATTAAATACTTACAAATGATAGAAAATAGAAAACTCACTGCTTGTGCTCTACATGCACATTGAGGAGGGTTTTTCTTTTTTTAAAACAGAGCAAGTGTGAAAATTTGGATCTGGTCTTGGGTCAAAGTCAAACTTTTTGTTCGATTGTTGCTGCACACTGACCAGAACTGATCTTTGATTATTGTTTGAATAATACATCTTTAAAATGTAGGTTCCTGGTCGATAATTCAGGATCTTATAAGATGGTGCTTTTAAAGCAAACATCAGCTTCAATTTTTCAGTAGCCGGTTTGAGCTTTTTCTGTGAGGATGGCAGCAGCCAGCTGCTGGGGGTCCGTGATGTGGGGGCTTCTGGCCATGACACGGCCCACCAGCTCCGGGGGGAAGATGTTACACAGGTTCATGTATACTTTCTCCCTTGCGTCCTCGTAGCGGCCGTGCACGGGGGACTCGAGGTGCTGCGGTACGTAAGGTGGAGGAGCGTGAGAGGGAACTGCCAGGTGAGAGCTTTGTGGGGGGTGGGGGGAGTGGGGCGGCGGCGGGTGGCTGAGGTAATGTGTGGGTGAGGGGTGGAGGGCCGGGTGGGAGGAGTGATGCTGGGCGTAGCTGTCTTGCGGCCATGGTGGGGCGTGCCAGGCCGACTGCCGCGTGTCCGGCAGGCTCTGATAGGTTGAGGACTCATACCTGGATGGGGGCAGGGGGGACTGCCTGTAGTAAGGGTCCCAGCAGGGCATGGCTTTTGTCCTGTGGTGGGGGTGGGGGTGGTGTGCGGAGAGATGCTCGTAAAGGTGGGAGTCGGACACGCTTTCCCCCCGTGTCGGGGCCAGGCAGCGGCCGAGGGGAGAGCTGGGGGGCTGGCGGTTGGATTGGGGCAGGGAGTGGTAGTCCCCCGGGCAACTAGAGCGCGCAGCTAGGGGCTGGTGTTGGAGGTGGGGAGGCAGGGGGTACAGGGGCCTCTTCGGGGTAGCTTCTGGCGGAGGCGGATCGTGAATGCAGCTCGGCCCGCATGCGGCGCTCAGGTGGTAGGTGCTGTGTGGAAGACTCTGGTATTCGGCGGCATGAAGAGCACACAGCTCGTGGCTCGATGAGACATGAGGAGGGTACAGGCGGCTGTGGGGGTTAGCGAAATGAACACTGTCCTCCAGCAAAGCATCCGGAGGACACCCAGGACAGGATCGTTCGCTGTAAGAGTCGCAGCTGCTGCTGCAACTGACGCTACTTTCGCTGCCACATTCAGAGCCCGCCGAGCCCACCGAGCCGTGCCGCAGGTCCGTGTCTGCCGTGAAGCGGCAGTCTGGGCTCCGTCGGGACGTGAGGCTCAGGCCCGAGTACGCTCGTGTTACAGAGTAGTAGCTTATGTCCGGAGACTCGCAGTGAGGGTAGAGCTCATGGCCAGGTGCTGACAGGTGTCTTACCACTCGGGGTTGTTGATCCTGCGGAAGACCGAGGCCAGGTGGAGGTCCTGCCAGGGCCGGAGACTGGCTTAAGCTCCTGCTGGAGCTGCTGCTGCTGCTCCCACACAGGCTGCTCTTGTGGCTTTTAGCCAGCAGCTTCTCCTCAGCATCGCTGTACGACAGAGCTCGGATGCTGGGGTCTGATTGTCTTTTGGGGGCCCCTTTTTTCGCTTCTATGGTGCTGGCCGGCACGCTGTGGCTCTTAACGAGTCCCGTGTCCCCCTGAGTTTTGGAGGTGACGCAGGTCTTGGCGCTAGCTCGCAGCTCATCGGCCACAGCTCGCTGCGGCTGAGCCCCTCGCTCAGGGTGGTAGTATTTACACTTGTGGCCGTAGGTGCACTTCTTCCCTGCAGTAAAGAAACATGTTTCTAGGTTAAACATAGAAAAGCAAACATTATTATTTCAATAAGTGAACATTTAATCTGGACAAACTGAAGATCTCATAAACATTCACTGTCATAACTAGGACCAGAAGACTAATTTGTGTCAGTTCTGCTCAGAGTAGTTGAACAAAAACACAGTTTCTGTTCAACTAGTAGAACAAAATGTCCACCATCAAATAAATGCATGGAGGGGTTGCTGTATTTTAACTTCTACAGAAGAACTGTGCAAAAGTGTTAAGCTGCCAAATCTAGGCTTTCTTAAAACATTTTTTTGAAGTTTGCATTTTCTCCTAATATCCAGAAAATACTTGATCGTCAAGTTGTGCCAGGAAAAAAAACCGAGCTGATTATCTGTTGCGAGTCATGTTTTTTAGGTAAAGAAGAGAATCCAGCAGAAACCCAAAAAACGCAACATCCTCCAGTTGATCTAAACTGTCAGGTAATAAATCTTTGAGAGTCACCATCCGAGACTTCAGATCCTAGTTTCTGTCGGTCAAACTGTGGGATCTTTTGTAGTTGTTGAAGATTGAACAAAAATAAAAAAACCTGAAAAAACTTGACTGTGCCCAAAAATAAAAATAAAAACGTCTCGAGTTTGGTGGCTATTTTATGCCTGTATGATTGACAGGTTTTTGTTAAGTAGCTTCAAAAAACATTCCTCTGAAAATGGTCAGGTAATTGAGAGAAAATGACACCAAAACCTAAAAAAATAACAAAAATAAAAAGCTTCTTGAAACTTTAAAATAAGAAACGTTTTACAGATTAGAAGAAATCTGGCTTCTTGGACGTAAAACATAAAGAAATGAGGAACGACTCACAACTTTTGCACAGTAAGTGTATGCCGATTTAAGAAGAATATTTTTTTTTTAGATGTTAGCTCACCGTACGGACAAGGCTGTTTCTTCTGCTCCGGCACTATGGGCTTTTTTCTCAGGAAGTTGTCTAGACTGGGTCCGTGTCGACCCAGAGGGTCATCTGGTGGCATAAATCTGAAACGTAAGAATATTTAGTTACTAAAGATGCTCAGTGTTTGAACTGAAGATACAGTCTGCTCCAAATGGGGGGGGGGGGGGATTATATATATAAATATTTATAAATATATAAATATTTCTTTACTTGTCGTTGACGAAGGAATACATGAGCAGACGCTCATCTATGAACTTCTTCCACTCGGGTTTCTCGTTCGCCAAGTCCCTGTAGTTGTCGTTGGAGACGATGATGCCGTCTGACTCATACGCCAGCTTGACGATGAAGCGGTCGTCATAGCAGACCACGCGGCGGCCTTGGACGCGCCTCGAGGGGGTGAAGACGAGAATTTTTTCCTTCTCGAGGCGACGCAGAATCTCCTGATCTGGAAGGAAGTGAGTGTTTAAAGAAAGACCATGGCCATGCTATAGCAACGGTGCGAGCGAACAGTTCACTGCGCCGACCTGTTATTGGAGCGTCGGGGCGGGACTGCTCTTTTCTCCACGCAGGCACAAAAACTGTGACGTTTTGATGACCACGCTCCTGGAACCAGTCCACCGCCAGCTGGATGCCCTGACAGGAAAACACCTCCTTGTTGCCGTGGCTACAGAGAGGCAGCAGGTAATATTTGTGGCTTTAGTGGGGTGTGTTGTGAACAGATGACAGAAAAGCGCTCGTCATGCAGGCTGCTCACCTCATGGCCACGTTGCTGCCGTCCACCACGATCGGCCGCAGGTTGTCCTGATCGCAGACCGAATCTGAGGAGCAGGGAGAGTCCGAGCACTGGCCTTCCAGAACATCGGAGCATCCGCAAGAGGCTGAAGAGGAGGAAGTGGAGGTGGAGATTAATATCCCAACTGGCTGCTCGCTGTCGGACTTGGTGCCCAGTTTCACCAGTTCTCCCAGTATGTCGTTGATGAGGGTGTCGGGACCGAGCTTAGACAGAACCAGTCGCACCGTCTCTTCAGAGTAGCCCAGCTTCAGGGCAAACTCCAGCTTGGCCTGGTAGGCCTTCCCCCTGGTCTCGGACACTGATTCAGACGTGGAAAGTGGAGGTTCGGGCTGGTCGCGTTCATCCTCAGCTGAAGGTTCAGACGGAGGATCAGGAGGTCCCTCAGTGCCTAGGTCAACACATGGGGTTCGGCACAGGAGCTGGTGGGTGTTTTTACTGTTAGCAGATGTGCCCTCTCTTCCGTCTGAGTCTCTGCCTGCAGCGGGAACAGAGCTGGAGGACAGCCCTGGTTCGCACTCCGCTCCACACCCACCGCTTTCCTCCAGCCGGGCCGGCGGAGAGGAACTGGCCTCAGAGGTGTGGTCGGAGACCTCCCCCTGCTCCTCCATAACAGGAGGCCCGTCAGCGCCGCCAGCTTGCCGGTCGGACCCCGCTACGTGGAGGTACTCCAAGTCCAACCCCGAGTCCAGAACGTGGCCTGCTCCTGCCTCCACATGGTCCTTCTGACCCATGGATCTGTCACAGACATCCAGCACACCGGCCTGAGGTCGCCCCGCTCAGAGAAGTCCACTCATTGAGCCTAAAGAGACAGAGAGGAGCGTGGAAAATAAAAAATGAATCAGTTTTTCTCCACAAGCATGTTATAAACCCACTTCAACACACGTGTGTGAAAAGATTGCAGCTGTGTAAAGCAAAATGAGCCATATCATTTGCATAAAATCAAACCGGTTTTGTTGAAAATGTTACGTTCAGTTTTTTTTTCTCTTATTATAAATTTAATCATATTAACAATTTTATATATGATAAATGATACAAATATGATAAATATATAGTAAATGATATGATAAATGATACAAAAAATTAAATTTTCAACAAAAGAGAGGATAATTTTTCACAGAGCTTTATTCGTAACTGTTTACAGGACAATGCTGAGCTGTGATTGGCACAAGACAGTTCTGCTGGATGCTGATTGGCTGTCAGTATAACACTGTCACTAACAAGCACCTCCTCTGTTCTGTCGTTGTCCTGTAAACCAACCCAGTCTCACTCCCGACTCGTCATATATTGACGCATGGGCAATCCTTCCTCGTCACATATTGACGCGCGG
>JAVKLF010000077.1:8441138-8465329 GCA_034783495.1 Millerichthys robustus | reverse complement strand
ACACACACACACACACACACACACACACACACACACACACACACACACACAAACACACACACACACACACACACACATGCACACACACCAACCAAAGTTTTCCTTTTCCACCGACGCAGGCCGCCCACCTCTTCTGCATCAGGTTTCATATCATCACCTCTGTGGTCGCCGCAGGCGGCAGTGAGATTCAGAGTCGACAGAGTCGACGGTGTAATCTCCCATGGCTGCTTTCCAACATCCAGCTGACATTTAAACTCTTGTGACTGGCTCCGAACCCACAGACATTTGACTTCATCTTCAGCTTTATTTTTTCCTTCATGCTAACAAAGCATTTACATCGCTGCAACTCTACAGGTTTCACCACATCGAGAAGGAGCAACCTGCCAAACAAAGCTCTGACACTTTGCAACATATAACTTCTGGGAAATGCATTGAGGAAGTACGTATCGCCCACCACCTTGCACCAGAGACTCAGACTCTTGTGCGGAGAAAGGATGTTAGCTGACTCTAAGGTACTACCACATCAGATTTTAGGTCAATATTTGTAAAACCTACTTTTTTGATGCAGCTATTGCTGCTGGTGCTCGGCTCATGTTAGCACATCATCATCCTGCGACAATAGCAACTGCTAACGTTTCCCTACAAGACATGAAAATTTCAGTTGCGTCCAAGCTAACCAGGATGATGTCATCATCCTGCGACAAACATCAATGCTAACTGCTTCTACTGCTGCTAACCGATGCTAATACTTCTAAAGCTGCTGAAGATAGTATTTAAAATCTAAATTAAAAATGTGTTCAATGAAGACGATATGAATGGTACCCATGTTCCGGCCTTTTGAAGTGAAGCTCGGACACAACTGAAAGTTTCACGCTTTGTAGATGTGCTGGAGAGTTAGCGGTTGCTATTGTCTTAGGATGATGACATCCATTCCGAAATACGTACTTAAATGAAGACTTCAACTTTTAAGGTCAACATTTACATTTAACTTTTACATTTAGATTTAGGATTTGATATTTACATATACAGGATTTTTTAACATTCAAATTTTTACATTCATCAAAAATTAGCAAAATGTTAGAACAGTGAGCTAAATCATAATGTTAGTGGACATTTTTTTAACTAGGACTTTACACTTGGCTTGGATCAGTTGGCTGTGATGACCATCTTCTTTTGTGTTGGCTTTAAGAAATAACCCGTTGTACATCCAAGGATTTAGTTTCCCTTGAATGTCACAATAAAACCCATCCATACATAAGAAATTTTTCTAACAAAAAGACACACATTGAAAATATATCACTGCCTGCCTCCGCGATAAAGACTGGTAATGGCTGATTCTGGTGAAAAGCAAGCAGCCACTTACCAGAGCGAAGAAAAGATGAGCGAGTTGGAGCGTCTCATTTCCACAAAGCGAAAACCCCTGACTGATGTAAAATACAGCAAAGAAGTTGGTGGAGCAGCTCCAACCAGCCGAGGCGGACACCACTGCAGGTGGGGCACGCAGCATCCAACTCCAGCAAAACACCTCGCCGTCCGAACACCGTCCGCAGGGGCTTGGGGGGTTTCTTTTCCTTCTACTTCTTCTTTTTGGACAATGAGCGGCAGAACAGATGGAACAACAATGTCAAGCCATTCCCTCGTTTCAGAGTGGGAGCCTCTCTGCCAATCAGAGGGCGGCGGCTTTTACAATGAGACACGGGAAAGAGGAGTGTGTGGGGGGGAGGGGGTGTGGCTTGCGGGCAGATGCCTGTGACACCCAGCTTCCCCGAGGCACGCGTTCCAGCTCGCACACACCCGTCTCCCGAGTCTGAAAGGACGTCCCCTGTGTGGCCCATGGAGCAACAATAGAGCCACACAATAGGAGGCTGGGGAGGGCAGCTGCAGCGTGAGGGGGCCGGGGAGCTATCAGGGCCCCCAGCAGCAATGGAGAACACCTGGCTCCAGAGCGCCACAGTCACTCTCCTCTCTTTGTTTCAAAGTGGGGTGGGGGGACTGATGTGGTCTTTAAAAGACTGTACGATAAAGACGAGACAAGTGTGGGTGACTTCAAAAAGTTTTATGTCCCTGTAAGTATGAAAGGGGGCGGGGCTTCTTCTGTATTGTTGCGGCACGCTTTGAAACACAAATCTTTCTCCTCTGGATTTTGTTTGACTAGGAAGTCTTGACGAGTTCCCTGAATTGGTTTAAAGCCGTGTTAGCTGTCAAAAAAGTAAATGTTTGGTGTGAATTTTTATGTTTCCAATAGTTTCTATGTCTAATGACATAGAAACTATTGGAAACATAAAAAATCACAATCATTGTTTGGAAGTTAATTTAACTCAAATTCTTCAGGGGGGTTTTGTAAAAAAAAGTATTTAAAAAAAGCAAATACTCTTTGACTTTATTTGCGCCTAAGTTAATAATTTAGAAAAACTTGGCTCATTCTCGACAAGCTTGGCTCCAAACTTTTGCTGTATTTTATATACCGTAATTTCATAAGTCTTTTACTTTAGCGGTTTTAGATTTCAGGTTTTTTTAGCTTCTTTCAGCTTTCTGCTAATTTCAGCCACTGTTTGTTTTCCTGCTTTTTTTAGCCAATTTAACTTTTTTGTGATCATTTCAGCTTTTCTCTTCTTAATTTATAACGTGTTCTTTCACAATCTTTCTGCTAATTTCAGGGTTTTTTACTACACTATTAGCTGTTTTTTGTGTAATTGAACTTGTTTTCTGGTAGTAACTTCCTGCAGCTGATTACTGAAAACAAGCCAGGTAGGCCCAGACCTCTCTTACCACAACTACCTCTTCTGACTCTTCTTGAGGGACTTCAAGGTGTCCCCAGGCCAGCAGAGAAAGACAGTCTCTCATCCTGGGTCCCCTCAGAAACACTTCCCTAAGGAGGCGTCCAGCGGGGCATCCATACCAGCTCAAATGGGAATTTCCCACTTAGAAGCGTACATTTAAACTGGAATGCCCCTCAAGTGGGAATTCCCTGTCATTAAGTGGGAGAGTTCAGAATGCAAGATGGCAGCTCCTTACTCAGTGAGTAAAACTCTCTTCCTTCTATTTTATAAGTATTATTTATTTCACATTTAGTCAGTCATAGAGGTAGTCCCTTCACTGTGTTTATAAAAGGACGCGTTAAAACCACATTGAGCTCAATTATTGTTTGGAAGCGGTGCTCAGCAGGAACCCGACCTTTCGTGTTTTTTTTTTACTTGAAGTTAAACACGAAATGTCAAAGTTAATTATAACTGGCCCTTTGAGGCCCACCCCGATGCTCATGTGGTCCTCAGTGGAAATAGATGTGACGACCCCAATCTACCAGATAAGTGAACTCCTCACCTCATCTCTATGGGAAAGTCCAGCTACCTTGTGGAGAAAACTCACGCTGACTGCCTGTATTTGTGATCTTGTTCTTTTGGTCACTACCAACAGAATCCGTGATGACAGGCGGAGGATAACTCTCAGGACAACAATTGCAGCACAATTTATCTCTTCATAAAGAAGTCAGCAGAAAACTGCCTGCAGTGACGTGTTGTTCTGCTGCGCCTTCTGTCAGCTTTCCAAGAAAAAGAATCGTTCCTTCTCTGCGTTAGAGGGCCAAAACAAACACACACACACAACTGGCTGATTCCATGTGTTTGCAGAGTTAGATAAGAGAGTGGAGATTCAATGACTGACCAGCTGCACAGTTTACACACACAGAGCTGATTGCTCCACAGACCACCTGTCCTGACACACAGGTGTATCCAACAATTGCAGCAGCAACAGGAGCTTCACTTTTCTGTCCAACACAGACGTGAGCAAAAACCGTTATTAAATTTGAGGCTTAAACGGTGGTAAGGTGTTTGCTGGAGGCAGAGCCCGGCTTCCTGCCACTCTTCAAAGGAAAGCAGACAGATGGATGAATTTATGGCTATCGTTCATGTTTTTTTTTTGTAAAAGACTCAAGCTACACCAACATACTTTCTTTCTTCCTAATTTAAGGTAATAAGTGTCGTGCTTAAACTACAGGCTGGGACAAGATAAAAGCTGAAATGTGCACAAAGTAAAGCCGCTGCTCCTCCGTGTTGAAAAGGGGTCCACCGAGGTGGTTCAGGAAACGGTTTAGAGTGCCTCCCTTTGGTCGTTTTCCAGGCACGTACTACGGGGAAGAGGCTCCAGGGCAGACCCAGAACTTGCTGGGCTGGGAACATCTTGGGGGTCCTCTAGGAGGATCTAGAGATGGGTGTCTGGGTTTCCTCTTAGGGACCTGTTGCCTTGGAGACCCAACTTACAAGAAAAGTGGTTTAATATAGATGGAGACAAAAAAAGATGGCTTGGCATTCCAAAACTGAAAACAAACTCTATAATAAAATTTTTTTTAAATCAAATCAAAAGAAATACTTTATTCTGAGATAACTGGAATATGAATGGAATGCAACAAAGCTCCATTCTGAGTTTCTACATGCAGCTTTTTAGATCATTGAAATAACAAATACCAAATAAATATTTGTTGCTTCTATCTCGTCAAACATGGGGTTTTAATGTTCATAAACAAAAACAATTGGCCTTTTAGGAAAATTAAGGATGGCTTTTGATGGCTAGTGAATATTAGAAAACTTTATAGCTTAAAGAACTTTTAAAATTTGAAATTTTAATGAAAAACTAGACAAGCAGTTGTTTTATTTTGTAAAAGACAGCTAGCAAGGATGAGGACATGTGGACAACGCAGCCTCTCCCCCTCCTCATGAAGTCCCCCGGAGAACAAGACTACCCGCAGAAGCTTCGGCTCGGGCCTTCCTCTCTCCCGAACCGCATCATTTTACACGTCCAGTTCAGTCCAACACCACCTCACCACGCCTGTTGAAGCAGCTCCTCCAACTATAACGTTATTACGGATGGAGTGGGGAGGGAGCGCGCAGGGGCGTGTGCACGCTCGCTGCAAACCCAACAGCGTCACGACCTGCTTAAAGCTTTCTCCCCCGCAGCTCCTCTGGCTAAGAAGCCCGCTCGATTCACTCAAAATGTCGGCCACTCACCTGCCCAGGAGCCGCCGGAGCCGCACGTCTGGGGTTTAAAAGCCTCCCATCGTCATTGACTGGCGTCGCACGCTAAACATCCGTCTAGGATGCAGCGTGACTCAAGCCAACTTGTCAAGCTAGCTTAGCGATGACGCTACTTCCGCCGTGTGGCTTCAAAATAAAGGTACGCCAATTAGGTGCCGTTAACACATTCACATGAGCTTATTCGGCGTAATAAAAGCATGCCAGTTTATAATTATTCAATTAAAATACATTGAGCGCATAAGTAACAGACGTCCACAATAAACGGTAATATTTACAAAATACAATATAATTTTCAGGTTTATAGGTTTTAAGTTTTTGCGTAAACAGGAAGTTCTATCATCAAGCGCTTCACAAAACTGTATGCTCTGTCTAGAGAAACTTCTGCGTAAAGCTATACAACAGCGCCATCTTGTGGCAACATTCAAGTTTTCAAAGAATTATAGATTTTTCTCAAGTTATTTTCAAACTATTTTTTTCCGGTTTAAAATACGTATTTTACACAAACAGAGCACCAATGGGATTATTTATTAAAAATGTGTTGTTTCAGAAATATTATTTACATGTTAAAAGTCTTACAAAAAAATTTAAATGCTGAAATTATTTTTTTTTCTTACCTAAAAAAAAACTACAAATAGCAAAAAAAAAAATAGCTGCAGCAATACAAATAAACATCCTTTTCTGTTTCAAGCCTTAACCATGATGATACCACCACCTTGTTTGACACAGGATTTTATTTTGGTGCATTATTGGGTTCATTTCCTTCTCTGAACACAAATCTTAACTTGGTCTGACAAATAATGTCACAGTACTGTAAATTAAATCAGATTTTATTCAATGGGGAGGAGGAAAAAAATACAATAAAATAAAAAACACCTTCAGGAAAATACAGCAATTCCCATACAGAAAGGACATAAATTAGAGGTGTGGAAGAGAGTGGAAAAGAGGAAATGTGTTACTTGGGTGGTGGGAAATATTTGCTGCCACGGAGCCGAGTGGCCCGCTGTGTACTTGGTGAGCAAAAGTGGATTATCCCCGCACGAAAAAAAAAGTCCAATTGATAGTACAAAAAAGGGGTAGAATACAAAAACTGGGGTGTGTGGTGGAAGAAAGAAACTGCCCTCAAAATAAACCATAAATATTCATATCGACGCACATTGGTGTGACAAAACAATTGCTTCTGTAAACATTTTGAACATAAGGTGTGCATTAGAATATAAAAACCACTGCAATTGCATACCTTTCTGAAATAATACATAATAAAAAAATTAAAAATCGCAGACTAAAAACGTGATTTTTAAAAATATGCCGCTTAGTTCACAACATCTGAAGAGGTTCTGTAACGTCTTAAAGGTGAGGTGTGTCGTTTTGATCGTCCTTCACACAGCAAAGAGTGAAGAGTTAACACGAAGCTGACTGCTACAGATCACACTGGATTGAAATGGTTGAAAGTGTGGCGATCAAGCCTTGCTCCGTCATTTAGGTTACATAAAACAAATACTCAAGAATAGTTAGGGTTGGTTGTCTTTAACTGGACTGGATTTTGTAAACTACACCAAGTGTCAATAAAGAAGAAGAGGTCCAACGCTGAGCCACGAGGCTGTTTGAGACTAAAGTGTTCCTACAGTACACCACATCCAAATGTCTTCACTTTTGGATTTTGCAAATAAAAAAATCATCTGGAGACCCTCATAAGGCAATAGTTTAGCTACACGTTAAGCAATAAAACAAAAACAAAAAAACAAGAACTCCTTCAGACCTGGTTGATGACTAATGTCATAATTGTGCAGAGAGGAGAAAAAAAAAGAAAAAAAAGTTGTTTGATCCTCCCTGTTGGTGAGATCCTAACACCATGCTACCTTAACGGCCGTCAGCTAATTCACAGTTTGTCCTAATAAGAGCTAATGTTAAAGGAAAAAAATACTTTGCAAAAAAACAGGCTGATAAATCTCACATTACTCCATTTGTGTATTTGCAGAGTGACACCGCGACAAGTATGTTTTTTCTTCTTACTGCTCGTCCCGTGTGTTGCGGCTTATTTATATGCAGCAAGAATTGCAGTGTATCAAACGCTGTATGCTAATGCTAAAAATGTCATGCTGTCGTCAACAGGGGATGCAAAAATTGCGGCGATTTGTAGTTAGTAGTTAGTATGAGCTGACGACCAGTACCCTGTGGTTAACAGACAAATCAAGAAGGTCCCTTAAAAAAATAAAATAAAATAAAAGTCTTCGCTTTAGGGCGGTGGAGGCAGAAGAAGTGAAGACACGGAGGCAGATTTAAACGTCAAGCACCGATTCGGGGTGGTGGGGCAGTGGTGAACTAAGCATTGTCGCGACACGCTTCGGCGTGAAGACCTGAACGGGTCCAGAACTAAGACACAACTACGCTCACGTTGTGGCACATCAACAAATTAGCCTTTTCCCCCTCTCTCCCCTTCTGATTCAGCCAATCAAACAAGCACGCTTTATTATTCACATCCAGGATGCAATGGTTTTTGGTTTTTTGTTTATTTGTTTTTTTTTCTCTTTTTACTATGACACAAAGAGCAACAGATACCGTGGGGGAGGGGTGGGAGATTGGCTCACAGGGTCAGTCAGCGAAGACAACCGAACGCGCCTCTGTACGTTTCGAACTAGGGTTTCGTCGTGATTACAGTCCGGTCTGAGCTCAGGCTCAAAGGCTCATCAGCTGCATCGTCTACCAGCTCATCAGGGAGGAGCGTCCAAGGGTCATAAAATACACCTGGCTAGCACCTCCTTGGCGCACAGAAGCAAAGAAGACCTGACAAAGCAGAGAAACGGTGGGAAAATATGTATTTGTTGCAGAGAAAGAAGGACAAAGTGATACAACAACAATAACAAAAAAACAAACAAACACACCTTGTCATTCCTCTCACAAAGGAATTTGAGTCTCTGGGCTCGTTTGTGCATAAAGACGCCGTCCAGATGTCCCGTCTCCACTGAGCGAATCTCTATGGCCTTCTCGCCCCAGCCCATTATCTGGTTCGACCTAATGTAGGCTGCCGAGCGAGATCACAGGATGTTACTGAGCGAGTTCATAAAGCGGCCACACATCTGCTGATCAGAGGCGCCTGCTCACCCACTGAAGTCGGCATTTCTCCCCACTGCAGCACCACGTCCTTGGTGATCCGCCCGTAGGTGTTGACGTACACGCCCTCGTCCTCGTAGCACACCAGCAGCTCGATCCCGTCTGTGTTGGGGAGGATGATGATGGCGTGGCACTGGATACTCGTCTGGATCTGAAGGAGAAATGCCAGTTCAGAGAGCGAAGAGAGAGAGTTGGGATCGGCCTCTGCTCAGAGCACTTACATGTGTGGGCAGGTAGATGTCGTAGACCGCGCCGGAGTCCACGTCCACGGCGTGGAAGCCTGAGGACGAGCCGTAGATGACCTTTAACCTTTGGCCTTCTTCCACCGTCAGGTCGACCAGCAGAGGTTTGTGCACCAGGTCGCCAAAGGACTAAAGTAAAAAAATAATAATAATAAATTAGTGATTCGGGTAATCAACAAACGCCCATTCTTTAATGAATCAGAACCAGCTCACTTTAAATGCCATGAACTTGTGGTAGGGTTTGGGTGCCCAAGCATAAACCTCCACGGCGTTCTTCAAGGCCAGGACCAAGAATTTAATCCTCTCGTACTTCACTAAAACGTACAGATAAAGTGAATGAATCGTGGTTCATAATTTTATTTAAACAAATTTGAAAATACCAACAGACAGAAGAGAACGTACCGACTTTATAGTGGACGCATCCCTCCAGGTCGCCCACGTTGACCCAGCCCTGCTTCTTCTCCACCTCCGGGTCATTGTGCAAAATCTTGTTTCTGAGCCATGACAGGTAATACACCCGCAACTTGTTCTTTTTACCTGCACAAGTTGTATCGAAAACTTCTATCTATTAAAAACTCTTTTACAAAGCTGAGAAAAAAACTAAATAAGACCAGGAAGTGGTGAACACCTGATATGGTGACCAGGACGTTGAGTCCCTCCAGGACGTCCATCTGCTGGATGCGCCGTCGACTGATCAGGGGGTAGACCTTCCCCTGACCGCTTCGGTCCAGCAGCATCAGACCGCTTTCTGTCCCCACCAGCAGATTCACTCCTGATGGCAGCAGACAAAAAAATAAATAAATAAATCCAGATAGGTAGAATACACCTGTTGAGCTTCTTGGGGGGAAAAAAAAAAAAAAACACCCACCCCACAGCGCTGCACACAAGATCTCAGAGTTGAACCTCTTCTTGTACTTGCGGATCTCCGGCGTGTCGCTGGGCGGGCGAGTGTTGACTGGGTTGACGTTTACCACGGAGCCTTTACGGGAGGGGTCGGACCTGAGCGGGTCTGCGAGCCGTCCTTCCTGCCCGAATCCTGCTGTTTGTTGTGAAACGATCCAAAGAAAGTGACTTGTCGCATCATGGATTCAATAGAATGCCTTATCAGAAAGTATTGGGGGGGGGGGGGGGGTTCCCCCATGCCCCACCCCGGTTGTGGAGGGGGGGGGGGGGGGGGGGGGGGGGGGTGGGTTCCCTCATGCCTCACCCATGTTGTTGAGGGAGCTGCCGCTGGATGGAGATATCTGGAGAAGACGGGGGTCGATGAAGGGCGTGAACGATGAGGAGGACTTGTGTTTGGACATGGAGTTGCTCTCTGACTGGGACTGTAAAGATACTCGGCATTAGGAAGGCAACGCTGCTTTTTAAATCAAGCAGCTTAAAAAAAACAAACCTTTGATTTCTCACACAACTCGATTGAAAAAGACGTGAAACGAAAAGAAGACGTGCAGTGATGTGAGTTCTTTGGAAGCTGGAGAGAAGAAATGTGTTAGGAAGTTTTTAAACGTGTGCAAAAAGACGACAAGCTCCAAACAGGCTGCAGTGAGCGGTTAGCAGGGGGGAAAAACACACAAAAAAACTCTGATTACTTTCAAAATGTCACCACGCAGAATTTGCGATTATTTAGCTTCTGCCATACATTTTTGCCACCACCCGACTCTTGTTACGATTAGTGTTTAGCTTCCTTCGCACCCTGACATCATTCGACCACCAGGAGGCGACCAGAGTTGGCAGCAGAGCGATGCAGAGGACAGAAAAGAGGTTCCAGCAGATGAGAAGATAAGAACCAGGTGTCAGCCGAGTCAGAAGGGGGCAGAGGAGTGAGGCCAAAAGAATGAAGGTCGGGGCGGCGGGGTCAGACCGACAGCCAAGAACTGCACAGCTGGTATGGACAGACTTAATGGGAAATCCTTCAGTAATTTAGTTTTAACCACTACATTATCAACTTTTGGTTACGGTTAACAATAAGTCTGTACAAATAAGCCGTCTGCTCTTGTTGGTCGGCCTCTGGGATGCAAGGGTGACATACCTCCATGGGAGTGAGCTCGTCCAAATGGATCTGTGAGGACATGACAAGACTGGGCTGGCTAGATGATGAGGGAAAGGAGTAAGAGGAGGAAGATGAGGAGGAGGTGGTGGTGGTGGAGGAGAGGATGGCTGTGGAAGAGGAAGGGGAGCGATGGCTCTGCTGGATAAGGTCTGGCAGGTGGTGTATGCGGCCCGAGAGGCCGTTTTTCTCCGGGAGGCCGAGGCTGTGACCAGAACCGGGCGAGGAGGACGAGGAAGAGGAGGGTGACGAGAGATTGACCAACCGCTTTATGTCAGCTGTGCTCTGGAAGCGAGAACATGCACACACGTGGTCTTGAGCGAGAGCATCAAACCCAGCATATTTATGTTTTTAAAAAGCAGCGCTGATGCTTGAAAGTTCAAATAATCCTTCAGATTAGACTATCCATCTGTGAAATTGAAACATTGATGAAATGTCATGATTACGTGCAGCAAAACCGAAGCAACTGAAGAATGAGCAACAAAATCCTGATACGTGACAGGGAAAAAGAAAACCGGCATCATTGCAAATTAAATCCTTGCAGAATTTTACTTAAAAGGCTCAGATCTGAAAAGAGGTTCATTGGAAAAGTTATGAACAGTTAGTATCCTACCTGCACAGGTGGACACAGTTCGGCTAAACTGTCAACAGCGAAGCTAACTTTTTGTTTAGTGGATTCGCCAACTTTAGAAACCGTTACCGGTCCAATTAGCTTCCACTATATTTAATTCTGCTTACTTTAAGTTGCAAACAAAAACAAGAACAACCATCCTCTCGCACATGCGCCTTGTGATTGCGCGTAGCATAGTTAGCGCTTTTGTGTGTCCACCTGTGTTAAGTCTTCAACTGTGTGCTGACTGAGTGACAGTCGCCTTCGTCCCCTCAAATTTTGTAAAATAGATCAGATAAGGTGAAATTGGGAGAATTAGTTACTCTATTAGTACAATATTAGTTATTTTATTATATTTTTTTCAAATTTTATACAGGTCGATTAATAATTCAGAGGCAATACAGCCATGGTAAGATGGATTTTCTGATTGAGTTTCTTCAAGTGCTAGAAATAATTCTTGTTTTATTTGCTTGTGGTTCAGTGAATCCTGGTTGGATTGTCGTGGAACTTGTAGTTTTGGAATCTGTAAGGTCTCTGCTTAAAGTAGACATGTTGGTTGTGTGCGGTAATTCAAAGAATTATAGACAACAGGTAATATTAATTTTACAGAATCGCACTACAAGAGAACTTCAGAGAAGTTCAACAAATGGCTGTTTTTGCTCTCTTACCTGTCTAATGACCAGCGTTCCATCCTTGGAGGGTGTCCTGGCTAGGTCGCTCTCAGAGTCTTCCATCAACATGGTCTTGGCTGAATCCGTCTCTCCATTACTCAGCTTCCTGCAGAAGCCAGGTATATCAGACGTATCATGAAGCAGAAAAGCCACGCTACACTTATCTTAAATACCGATGAAGCAGAGGAGTGTGGTGGTGTTACCCGGCTCGGGAGTCCTCAGCACCTGAGGTGGACTCCTCTCCTCTCTCCTGGTCCACCTCCTCCTCGTCCTCCTCGTCGGTGGTGCCCGACTCCTCGCTTGACGAAGAGTAGTCCGTCACCTTGTGAGGCGGCCGCACGTCATCTACGGCGCGCAGCTCTTTGGCTAAAGCCGTCAAGTCCTGCGAGTAAAAAGGACTCAACCTTATTCTGTTAACTTTGTTTCCTGAAACCATGAAATGTCAACTAATCTCATCGGCATCTGATGCGACATGTACAACTGAAACAAGAAGTCAGTTTGTTCATAAAAAAAAAAAAAACTTTCATAGCAGACTGAAACCAAGAAGAGTCTGGAAGCGGTTCCTCTGTTTATACAAATGTACAGTGATCTAATGAGGTCGTTCCTCTGTTCAATTTTTTAAATTTTTTGTTCATAGGGAGACTTGGCTGTGGGCTGATCAGTTTGAAAACGAGTCTGCTTTCAAAGTTAATTTTGGGTCTAGGATGCGTTGAAATCAAGCAATATATTGTTTGGAGCATGTAATAAGCCCGTTAGCAAATCACTTTCTGTCTCTTCAAATGTTTTTACACCCTGCTCCGGTTGTCATGTCGCCCTCTTCCTGTTCTTTCTCGATAATGCTGTCTTGTAAGGTCAACAAAGACAACCCCCCCACACACCTCCCCAGACATGCTTGACAAAACAAATAGGCCAACAACAAAGCCAGGTGAGATTAGGAGCCGCGCTGACAAGTGCAGAAACAGGAGGAGTGCGTTTGCATTCAAATGTGGCCGCATTCAAATTCGGGCTCAGGAAGCTGCACCACCGGGGGTCACGAGGGGCTCTCTAGGCATGAGCAAACACAGAATGGAAGGTAACAAAGGATTTAGGGAAATCTTGTCAGAGAAAAGAGCATTTTATCATCGTCATATAATGCAGTGAATGGGGCAGGAGTGCAAGCATAGCAGATGTGAGATAATGTAATTTCATTTCAGAGGCTTACCACATCACCCTTTAGCAGTTGAAGTTTTCAGACACCATGTGGTTGAATAATTAGGAGTTAGCAAAAAAACAAAAGATGGTGGGTAAAAACAACAAAACCGGGGATTGACCTGTTCATCGTCACAAGACTTTAGCAGCTTTAGTAACGGGACACTTACGGCTGGCCGCGTGGGCCTGGAGGCGTTCTTCTCATCTTGTTTCTTCTGCACGTTTTCAGGCCGCTGGAAAAGCAGTCCTTCAGATTTCGAGGATGCTTTTTGGGAACAAAAAGGGAAAAAAGAAAACACAACTAAGCCAGGAGGTCTGAAAGGATCAATTAACATTTTAAAAACAAAGTTGTATAACAAAGGTCTTGTCATGTTATTAAACAGAAGTTATTTGGTAGAATTAGTTAAATGTAGCGAGTACAGTACTAGGGGACTCACAGCGAGGCCTGAAGCGGTCAGCGGGACTAGCCTGAGAGCTGGAGTTGGAGCCCGAGGAACTGCCACTGCCGGGCCGAGACTGCAGCTTCTCCACTCGGTCCCACAGGGGGCGCTGCTCCACATTACTGCGACGAAGAGTGACGACAGGTTTGACCAAATCAATCTCTTCGTGCACAAAAAAATCTAAAACTTTCAAAAAAATTATGTTTGTGGCTTTGGAGGATTTGACCAAAATGGCTACATGAAAACTTGTAAAATAACATTGTTTAATGGGTGTTTCCTCAGTTGTTTGAAAAGAGACCCCTTACTAACCCGCCTGCGTTTCTCTGGCTGCTGGGTTGTGACGGCAGTGGGGATTCTCGACGTGACAAAACGGGAGACCTGGACGTTGTCCTCACTGGTACCTAATAATAATAATAATGATAAATTTTATTTATAACGCACCTTACATTTCAAGGAAATCTCAAAGTGCTACAGAGACGATAAATTGTAGAGCTTACACTAAAACATACAATAATACAAGGCCACATCAAATAGTACCAAGATTAAAAAAAAACCCTGGCAGAGACATTTCAAATTTAAAGTGGACTAGATCATTTGAATAGACTAACAACCACAAAGTAGTAGTGTATGTAGTAGTAGTAATGTGTATATACACATATATACATACCACACACACACACACACGCACGCACGCACACACCCTTGTGAAAGTATTCAGCCCCCTTGAACTTTTCAACCTTTTGCCACATTTCAGGCTTCAAACATAAAGATATAAAATTTCAATCTTTTGTGAAGAATCAACAATAAGTGGGACACAATCGTGAAGTGGAATGAAATTCATTGGATTTGTCAAACTTCAACAAATAAAAATATGGAAAAGTGGGGAGTGAAATATTATTTGCCCCCCTTGCGTTAATACTTTGTAGCGCCACCTTTTGCTGCAAGTACAGCTGCAAGTCGCTTGGGGTATGTCTCTATCAGTTTTGCACATCAAGAGACTGAAATTCTTGCCCATTCTTCTTTGCAAAACAGTTCGAGCTCAGTGAGGTTGGATGGAGAGTGTTTATGAACAGCAATCTTCAGCTCTTTCCACAGATTCTCGATTGGATTCAGGTCTGGACTTTGACATGGCCATTTCAACACCTGGATACATTTATTTGTGAACCATTCCATTGTAGATTTGGCTTTATGTTTTAGATTATTGTCTTGTTGGAAGATAGATCTCCGTCCCAGTCTCAGGTCCTTATGTAGACTCAAACAGGTTTTCTTCCAGAATGGTCCTGTATTTGGCTCCATCCATCTTCCCTGTCCCTGTTGACAAAAAGCAGGCCCAAACCATGATGCTGCCACCACCATGTTTGACAGTGGGGATGGTGTGTTTAGGGTGATGAGCTGTGTTGCTTTTACGCCAAACATTTTTGCATTGGCCAAATAGTTTGATTTTGGTTTCATCTGACCAGAGCACGTGTTCCACATTTTTGGTGCATCTCCCAGGTGGCTTGTAGCAAACTTTAAATGAGACTTTTTATGGAGATCTTTAAGAACTGGCTTTCTTCTTGCCAGTCTTCTATAAAGTCCAGATTTGTGCAGTGTACGACTGATTGTTGTCCTATGGACAGACTCTCACCCCAGCTGTAGATCTCTGCAGTTCATCCAGAGTGATCATGGGCCTCTTGGCTAAATCTCTGCACCTCTTGCACAGTGCTCCTTGGGATGTTTAAAGCTTGGGAAATCTTTTTGTATCCAAATCCGGCTTTACACTACTCCACAACAGTATCTCGGACCTGCCTGGTGTGTTCCTTGGTCTTCATGATGCTCTCTGCGCTTTGAACAGAACCCTGAGACTATCACAGAGCAGGTGCATTTATATGTACAAACACTTGATTACACACAGGTGGATTGTATTTACCATTATCAGTAATTTGGGGCAACATTGGATCATTCAGAGATCCTAACTGAACTTCTGGAGTGCGTTTGCTGCACTGAAAGTAAAGAGGCCAAATAATATTGTACGCCCCACTTTTCAGTTTTTTATTTGTGAAAAAAAATTGACACATCCAATAAATCTCATGTCTGAAAGTCTGAAAGGTAGAAAAGTTTAAGGGGGCAGAATACTTTTGCAAGGCACTGTATGTATATGTATAAAGGAAATCAAGACTCCACCTTTAATTTGATGAGATGCCTTATATTATTCTGAACATCTAAATAAAATTTTTTGATCCTAAAGAAAAATGGACCTGCAGGTGATTGAACCTCTCAATCACCAGTGTCTAATTTGTGAGCCCAAATATTCAACTTTTGTTGCAACAATTATTTGTTAACACCATCATCTTACAGTGTTGCAAACTAAAATGAGGGAAAACAGAGCAAGGCAGACACAGACAGAGATGGTGGATTGTGAAGTGACCCATGTAAAAAAAAAGAAAAGAAGAAAAAAAAGGTATGTTAGAGGGGCGGGGGTGGTCAGGGGTGGGAAACAGAGGCCCTCACCAGGTACCTTACCTTCGGGGGGACCTCCTCACTGCTGGCCTGGCGTTCGAGGCGGGTCTGAGAATGAGGGTGGTGAAGGGGAGGTTGGGGTTGGGGGTCGGGGCGTGCCTGGTGGTGGTGGGGGTCCTGGGAGCGCAGGTGCAGCTGTGCAAAGTTAGAGGTCACTCCGCCGGACTCGCTGAAGGACTGGGAGCGAGAGACCACGGGCGGAGGAACAGGAGGAGGAGGAGAGGGAGCGGCGCTGTTGCTGCTCTTTAGAGCGGCCAGGTGTGACCACTGGACCTTTCGGGGAGTGAGGAAGGAACAAGAGGAGTGGGGAGGGGACACAAGCAAGACAAGACAGTGAGACATGAGGGAGGATGCGTGAGGCCTGGTACACACATGTGCATACAGCAGGCAGAAAACACCAACGTGCGCTTTTTTCCCCAGCTCAGAAAGTATCAATAACATATAATCTGTCATTATAATAATGTTGAAACTTTTGCTTTTGTAACCATTAAATTAAGTCAAACCTTAAGCTTAGCATGAGAGGTTGAACGATCTGTTTTTTCCCCAATGTGTCCGTATTTTAAAAATTTATGAGCAGAGCTTGCGACAAAACTACAACCACATATTTGTTTTTGAAAAAAGAAAAGACAGAAAAAGAGAACAAAAGCTGACTGTTGCTCAGACACACATTTTATCCGAGTCAATCATCAGACATCTTTTCTTGGCACTAAGTTCGTCAACAAGCATTTGATTGGTCTCATTTCACGTTCTCAGTTGCAAAATCAACAAAATCAAGGATTACTGAAAAGTTCAAACTTATTTTTCTTGGCTTTAAAGTTGGCCAGCTGTCATGTAAAGACTATTTTCTAAGCAAAAAACAGAAGAGATAAAACTATTTTACGTTTTAAATGTCATCTTTGGGCCCAGGTAAAATGTTATGGAGGGCCAGATTTGGCTCGTGGACCTTGAGTTTCACATATGTGCTGTAGAAAGTGGTTTTATTCCTCAATTTAAACATACTCTTAAAGTGTAAAAAATAAGAATAACTGAAGCACCACTTACAGACAGTTTACTGCATACAGTTACTATAAAACCAACCTGTTATTAGACATCATCAGTACTTTGTAAGTCCTGAGATTTCTGGCTAAAAAGCCTGTGTTAAGGTATTTCAAGGTAACAGCTCAGACAGCAGGGATTTGGGATTTTGGTACAGGAGGTAAAGTTAATTTCTAACTACTATATATAGAGTCTGGCATTTATTCTGTCATGATTAACTGGCCAAACAAAAACTGACTGTGAGGGAACCTGTGTAAGTACGTAACAGACGGAGGAGGACGACAGGGTGAAGTAGTAAGGATGCGTTACCTGGGGTTCCATGGGTCGGTGCAAGGCGGAGGCCTCGGATGAGGACCCCCCATTCGAGTAGGGTTCAGAGGAGCGGGGAGGCAGAGGGGGCTGCTTGGGAGGAGGGGCAGTCTGAGGGGAGCCCAGGATGTTCTTACGGAAGCGCTCGTCAGCCTGGGATGAGGAAAGGACAAAAATGAAATGAGGGATGGGAATATTTGAGCGCCGGGATGGAAACAAAACAGAAAAAAAAAAAAAACAAGCAGAAGGGAACCCCAACTGTGTTAAAAACCACATTTGTTTTGTTTATGATGGGTTTTAAACCAATACAGTCAGCTTTTATTTCTATTTAAAACAGGTTCCCATCTACTTGTCCCATAACTTTAATTTTTCTTTTTTTTTTTTTTTTGGTCAGAAAGGTGCTTGTCATGCTTGAAGCCTGTTTGAGGCAGCCATAAAAACAGGTAGAATTAGACAAAACGTTTCCAAACAATGATCTTTCACGTGTCATTTTAGGGGACAAAATATTGTTAATGAGACAGAAGAGGTTGCTGCTTGAAGACACACGATGCTTTGGTGCTCTGTGTGTTAGTTTGGGCCTCAGTCGTCCCCATGCAACAGCCCTTTGGTCGCACATCTAAAGTTTGTTTGTTATACAATTGCTTCCTAAAAGTAAGAATTCAAATTAGACTATGTACATGAATAAAAACATATAGGAATAATATCAGCAACAGCTGAGTCTCCGTCTAACTCTAACAACAATTTCCTACAAAACAGTAGTCTTTTCTGTTGAGCCCTGGCTCTATCACTCTGAAGACCGAGACAGCGTGAAGTCAAGCAAGAGGAAGCTGAGAAGAGCAGGCAGCAGGGCAGACAGGGCTGAGGAGGCGGTTCACCTCTCTGATAGGCTGAGGGAGGGGACTGACAGGCTCCGCGGGCCTGTCAGGCTCCGAACTTTCTGCCTGCGGAGGATCAGAGTCAGTGGGGGCTTCAGTCACAGAGGGACTGGAGGAGTGCGAGATCAGGCTGGTCTCATCAGTCTTCTCTTGGACTGCGGTCTGGGATTTGGTGCTCTCTGCGGGCACAATCTGAGAGGCTTCGGAGGACTCCGAAACAGCACAGTCAACAACCTGAGCGTGCGGGGATGAGGTGCGGGTTCTGTCAGGGGGAAGAGTGGAGGTCTTTGGAGGTTTGCTTTGGTCTGAGGAGACTTTCGTCTTGTCGCCAGGCTGCTGTTTGGACTCGTGCTGCAGCGACAGCAGATAGGCCTGCTCCTGCTGCAGCCGCTTATGGAGCCGCTCAGCTTTGCGCTGCTCCTCGAGCTCCCGCCACTTGAACTCCTGTTGCAGAGTGTATGGTTCATTCGTGAGGGCAAGAAGAAAAAACAAGCTGCCAACTAAGCGGGGCAAAAAAGTCTGAACGGTGTTTTTAAAGGGTTCCCATTACAGCACATTTATACTTCTGCACGGATTGTCTCGACATGTTTTTTTACTTTTTAAAATATAACTTTTTCTGCACAATAAAGAACTGAAGCTTTCATCAATGATTCCCCATTCTATTTGTAAAATCTGACAGATCAAAGGAAGAAAACACTTCTAAAAATGTATTATTTAGAGATACAAGAGTATTTTTGATTACTTCAATACAACAATACTTGAAAAACAACAGACTAAGTGCCACATTTTACAAGTTGTAATTCCTCAAAAACTATAAAACTGTATAAATAACGAGAAACAGGCCATAGATCACCTTAGATTTTGTGGAGCTAGGATGCAATTTTCCACAAGTTATTCACAAAAGAACAGGTTTCAGCCAGGAATATACACAGGACACTGATGTTTCTCTTATGTTTTAAGATGCGTGGAGGTTATAAATGACCTAAATGCAGGAAGAAACGAGCACTAGCTGATGAGAGGGGGGGATTCAGATTCTACCAAGTTTGTAGAAGTAAACCTATACGAAAAGGGGGGAAAAAGGTTTTTTTTCTCCTTTATTTTTAAAATAATTTGCATGAGCTCAACTACCAATATGCACTGTAATGTTCGACAGATCTTGCATTAATTCCACACCATGTATAATCTTGATGCTTTTGCATGAGAGAGGAACCTTCCACGTAGAGTTTGAGTGTGTGCACGTGTGCAAGACTGACCAGCAGCATGGCCTGTTCACGGAGGAGCTGCTCCTGCAGCTTCTCCAGGTGTCGCTGCTCCTCCTCCAGCTGACGTCGAATGTACTCCTGTCAGTCAGGACAAAACAAACGATCAAAACCACAAATAAACAGTCCTTCCCTTCTTAGATTTGCCCCTCAAATGAATCACAACTATGTTCCTAAATCTTGTAAACTGTCCTGTTTTGTTTAAGGCTCAAAAAAACTGTTTACTATTGGAAATGTATGACTTTAGCCCCTTAATGTCTTGTGTAATTTCTTTTACATTAACTAATGAATTCTACTTGTAGTAAACCTTTAGGTAGCTTTTTTTTTTAACTGATCGAAGTTAGAGCCATTTCAAACCTAACCTGCTCACGATCATTCCTCCTCTTTTCGTCCTCAGCTCGTCGGCGTTCCTCCTCCTCTTTACGTCTGCGATCCATCTCCTCCACGCGCCTTTTCTCCTCTTGCTCACGGCGACGCTGCTCACGCTCTTGCTGCCTCCTCATCTCCCGCTCACGTCTTTGTTGCTGTGAAGTAACAAAAAAGAAAGAGAAAGAAATTGTTAATATTTCCAAACGCAAATACATCTTGAAATCCAGAAGTTAAAAAGCAACAACATTCTACCTCTTCCAGCCGCCTCCTCTGCTCCTTCTGTTGCTCGATGCGTTTCTGCCGTTCAGCCAGCAGTTGGCGCTTGTACTCCTCTTGTTCTCGGAGTTGCTGCTCTTGGAGGAGCTGCTGGTGACGTAGTGCCTCTGACCGCTCCTTGTTCTCCTGCTGCAGGCGGATGAAGTCGCGGCGCAGGGTTGACTCACCTGGCACGTTGACGATCGAGCTAATTGATGGGAGGAAACGGGACAACACGGTTAATATTTCAAAGTGGCTTCAGATGAGAAGCTTTGCTTGCTACACAGGTGCTAGACTGTACCTCGGCTCTCCTTCCTGCTCTGGGGGGTCCTCTTCCTCATCCTCGCTGCCGCTGTACTCGTACTCTGTCTCATCTAAACAGGAAAAACAAAGCGTCCCTAACCACTGCTACAAACTTTTTTTTTAAATCCAGGTTTTTATCACAAACAATCAACGCACCCTTCTCTCCTCTCTTTTTCTTGGTCCGGTCGATGTGGTCTTTGAGTTGGATGCGAACTTGCCGCTCGTTGGGCTGGTCCCGGATGAAGGGGTGCTTCAGCAGCTGGTCGGTCGGCGGGCGCTGGGTGTAGTTCTTCACCAGACAGTTCTCAATGAAACCAAAAAGTTTCTTGGACCTGCGGAAATCAGTTGAATCAGAGAAAAGTGAAAATGAGTGAGTTGTATAAAAATGAAAGATTAAAACCTCAGCCACTCATCTGTAAATTTTATTTAACTCCCTATTACACTCGTTTTCCTCAAGCTTGAATCATATTTATACTGGAAAAGCGACTTGATACACAATAAAATTATCATCTGATTAAATCACATAAAACTGAAACAGCAGTAGCAAAACAATCCATAATTCGCACTTGTAGCACTGTACTACAGCCGTCTAAACAAAACTGAATACATTAAAGCCTTCAAGTCAAACAAATGAAGAGAAAATGAAGTTTGGCTTTTTGTCTGCATTATGGGCACCAACAGAAGCTCAGTCTGCCAGAACAGGTGTAGCACAGATGTTCGGCTCAGCAGCGAAGCACAGAGGGGAGGCAACACTCTTCGATTTAAGCCTCTTTAGCTGCCTGAGAGAAACTCAAATGCAGAGGAGTGGGCATGAAAAGAACAAGCAGAAAATCTTTATGCAAAATCCAATACTTATTCGATATGCCAAGAGGAAAAGAAACAAAAAAAAAGGGAGGGGGGTGGTGGGTTCAACTCACCACTTTTTGGATTTGAGCCTCGGAGGGGGATTTCTTGGAATGAGGAAGAGTGCACGCATAGGGTGCATGTCACAAAGAGCTGCAGGAGGAATCACAAAAATCAGTTAGGATCAGAAACTAAAACAGCACAAACACACACAAAATGGATATAAAAGACTCACGTGGTGCTCCTTCAGCCATTTCAATCGCTGTGATACCACAAGACCATAAATCACTCTGCAACATAGAAACCACTGTCAACAAACCAATAAAATCACAAAGGCACCCAAACATAAAGGAGTACACAAACGTCAGCTTTCCAGTGTTTGGATCTTACTCGGTAGTCATACGTAGCATCTGGGTTCTCGTCACAAGCGATGACCTCGGGAGCCATCCAATATGGAGTGCCGATGAAGGTGTTTCTCCTCCCCACGGTCCGATCCAGCTGAGCGCTCACGCCAAAGTCCACTGGACAGAGAAGGTGGAGCGACAAATGCTTAG
Organism: Millerichthys robustus; assembly: GCA_034783495.1. Taxonomy (NCBI): domain Eukaryota; kingdom Metazoa; phylum Chordata; class Actinopteri; order Cyprinodontiformes; family Rivulidae; genus Millerichthys; species Millerichthys robustus. The sequence goes on along the minus strand of JAVKLF010000077.1, from coordinate 8,443,695 downwards.
TGTGTTTATGTCCAATATGAAAGAAATGGAAAGGTTGAAAATATGTTTTTCTGATTTTATACACAATTTTAGAGACATAAAAAAATGCAGTTTTTTTATCTATAGTAGCTGTAGCGTTATGGTTTCTTAATGCCATGCTGGGAAAAAAATTGTATATTCAGTAGCTGCATTTTTCCACGATAATCATCACTTTTTTAATTTTATAGTTGATAATGCGTGAAAATGTTCACTTTTCTCACTTTTTGTGATTGAAACTCTCAACTCTCATGTGAATCACAGTGTTTGTTCGGGAAACGATCAATAAATCTGAGTTGGTGTCACTCACCGAGTTTAACTTCAGCGTTCTCAGTCAGCAGGACGTTCTGGCCTTTTATGTCACGGTGAATTACATGGTGGGCATGTAAATGTGACAGACCCTGGGGAAAGCAGAGGAATAAGAGATTAAAATCTAAGCTGCAATTTCAACTGGACAAATTAAATAATTGTTCTTTTAGTAGAAAACTGAAAAGTTCCCACAGTGGTGCTACGGTGTCTGGCTTCCTAAAGATATAGCAGTCTGATGACTAACCACCAAAATCTAAGTGGTCAGGAATTTGAAATAAAAACTTAGTGGTGGTAATTCTTCAATTATGTGCCCTCAAGCCATAGTAGACAAAGAAATTCAATCAAGATGTTCCAATAAATGATAGTATACGAGGTTTCTTTTAGTTAAGTTCAACTTGGCTGTGCAAATTCAAATCAAAAAATTCTAATAAATATGCCTGTTACACTAGTTTAGGCAACACATGTTCTATAAAAAGGGATTCATTTTAAAGATTTATAGTTTAAGAAAAAAAATCTTTTGTCAAAAACAGAAAAGAGATGTTAAGGTTTTCTTGATTTAGTTTCAGCTTTAATATTATTTGACATCAGAAGTTGCACCAAATGTCAGAAGGAATAACGGGCTGTAAAAGTATTTTTTTCTGGTGTTTGATGTCTTGCCTTGAAAATCTGACACAGAATGCATAATAGACAGAAGTCAAAATACAAAAAAACAACAACACAATGTTAATGCTAGAGGGGAGAAGTCAAGTGTCTCACTGAACTCCATAACATCAAGTTCAGAGAAAATACCTGGAAACTCAAGCTTTAAAAAAAAGAAGCTATTATTGATTTATTTTGACCCAAAAAAATGAAGAAAATTTTATCCCATCAATTCTGTCAATGTATGCAAAAAGAATGTCTTAATTCCAGCAATCAGGTTGGTTGGTGAGTGGAATCAGATGATTTTCAGCTTGTTTAACTTGACCAATAATGCTCTTTTACAAGACAGCCTAACTTCTGATCACTTCTGTGCGACTTAGGAAGGCCAGTTTATAGTCCATGAGATGTAGGACATTGTGTCTAGCTGATGTGGTTGCGTGTAGTTTTCTACTTGCATCCCCTGCTGACACCCTGTCCTGTGCATTGCCCCCGGTCTGAACTAGTTTCTCACAGGGTATGTGCCGAGCATGGAGTGAATGGCCAGAACTTTGTGGGTGTTTGTTTACAAAGTGCGGCTGCAGGGCTGTGCTCTCTGAAAATAGGGCCTGCTGAGAATCTGCTGACTGAGGCAGTTACAAAATATATCAAATAATGTCAAATAAAACATAAAGATAGTCAAAGAGCTCAATCTGTGATTAATAAACAGCCAGAGGCAGGTCTATGTGGCCATTTCGTAGAACTGTTTTACAAAACAGCTAATTTCCAAGTCAATCCAAAGCTTGAAAAGCTATTTGTTTTTCTGGTCCCTGAATGCATCATGTCGATAATTCACATTAGCAATAGTATGCTAATAACAAAACATATTTTAGGATAACTATTTGTAATAACTGTTCCCCTTTAAACATCAGCACAAATGAGGGCAAACGTGAAATCTGAGTGGATATAAAATGTGTCTTACAAAGAAATCTACTGGAAATACGAACAAAAACAAAAAGAAAAAGACAGTCAGTGCTTCTCCAATTGCTATTAGCTGATAAATAAAAAGAGAAGCTCACTCTGAGGATCTCTCTGGAAATGTAGGCAATCCAGTCTTCCTTTAACTGGTTCCCCTTAGTGTTCTTCACAAGATCTGTGATCGAACCAGCACCACAGAACTCCATCACCAGCTGCAAAACAGACACAAATCATCAGGAAGAAAGTCCTGTGTGTCTGACTAGACACGATAAATTGAGCAAAACATCATCAGAAAAAGAACAGAGTTTAGGAGAATATAATGTCTTAAATATTGCAACACAGCTTCTGCTGCTTAGACCCCCCACATTTTTACAATCTGGACAGGATTTGAGGACTCACCCATAATTGGTCATCGTGTCCCGGGGGGCTCTTTTTAATGAAAGCACCATAATATGTGGCTATGTTTCTGTGGTGGGAATACTTCTTTAGCATATTAATCTCCAGTTTAATTTCCTCCTCTTCATCCTACAGGGACACAAAAACACACAAGTAAAATAATTTTAAAAATAATATGTTTGTTAGCGCTGGGGTGTATTTTTTTTATATTGCTCAGGAAAACCTGTCGCTAATTATCTACTGA
>JAVKLF010000077.1:8420571-8433132 GCA_034783495.1 Millerichthys robustus | reverse complement strand
AGAGTCAGTCCGAATGGATGACGCCATGTTTACATAGAAAAAAAAGTGCCGCCAAGCTTTGTTTGTGAGACCTGCGGCCGCGTGAGACGGTCTAGGCCGGTTGTGGGCGGAGCTTGGTAAGGTCCATTAGGCAAGCAGGCCTGACCAGCACTGCTGCTGGGTTCAGCAATGGCATCCAATCCAAAGCTTTGCAACATAAGTCATTATTTATGCACAACTCAGAACTGTCAAAAAGCATGCACAGATGAATTATATTTTTCTTTAAAATTATGAAGATATTGCAAATGGAATTCTCAGTTACTGCCTTTGAAAGTAGTTTTTTATTATTTAACTGTAAAATATCTTGCCAGGTCTTTATAATTCCATCCATGCACTACAACATCAATTTGACTAGTGTGCATCAATAACTTGACAAATCAATACGAGGCTATTGACCAGGGTCTCATTTACAGTATATCCTATATCTTCAAGCTTCTCTGCAAGTGGCAGAACGCAGTCTTGCTCGTTCCTAAAGTGTTGGTGGAAACCCTACACGCAGCTGCACAGGAGTCAGTGAGGATTAACCTAAAGTCTGGTGACATCTTTGACCCTCGCTAGAAAAAGCCAAATGATGCTCCTCCACTACTGGGGCCACTGTGGCTGAGTGATTAAGGGAGTCATCTTCCAATGAGAGAGTTGGCAGTTCAACTCTGCCACTATTCAGTCACATGTCGAAGTGTCTCTAGGCAAAACACTGAACCATCACCATCTCTGATGTGTGTCCCATCAGTGTGAACGTGATTTAAATCACTGATTAGTCTCTGTAGAATGATTTATACAGATTAACTTTGTACAGCAACATAGTAGAGTGCTGTGTGGATGGGTAAATGAGGGCACAGATATCCTGGTTGGATAGAAAGGCACTATATAAGTACAGTCTATTTACAAACTGATTACTTCATTTAACTGAAATGTGTGCAACAATTCCCATTAAAAGCCCTTTATTTTGTATTATTTGTGCAAATGTTTAAAACTCTAGTCACCACCCTGAGGTGAATACCAGTCTGGCACAGCATCATATGGTATTAGTAGGTAACAGATTGAAAAAAAAAAGGGTTTCACTCCATCTTAAGCAGCTTCCCACCCTCTGCAACCATCAGGCTTAGCACGCCCCCTGAGGACAACCTTCATTATTTCGAGGGCAGGGTTGCCAGTTATGTTGGAGGGAGTAAACAAAGAGTCTGAAAGTACAAATTAACAATTCAAAGAATCGTGTCTATTTTTATTATGTCATCTTTTTTATTATTAGGTCTTATATCTAAAGAGAGTAGGTGTACTTTAATGTCATCTCAGTGCCACTTATCAGTGACAGAAACTCAGCAAGAATCTTCTTAAGTAATGCAAGACCAGCATGCTTTGGAGTGTGGTCGCATATTTTAATATACTTTAATTCTCTGAGACAAGCTGTGTGTGCCAGACTGATGGAGGTTAATACTTCTGAACAACTAGCTAGTTCCTACTTAAGTAGTGACAAAGATTGACCACATTTTATTCCTGCAGAACTCATCCAAGTTGAGTTTTGAGCGTTACGAGTTCTGTTTAAAGCACATAAACAGTCATTTATTTTTCCCTTTAATGAATAGGTTCAACACAAATGTCTTCAATCTGTTTGCAGTCCCTGGCTTTCGTGCTGATCAACCAGCTGTCCAAAGTAAAATTAAGATGATTTCCAAAGTGCTTTAAGCCCAAATGTAATTTTCATTATGGCTGTCTGTCAGAGAAAACTGCTGCGCTGTGTTTTCAAAAGCTGACTGTAATCTGGAACCTCTCCAGGGGTGATGGATGCCCTCTTGACAGAGCAGGCAAGTTGAGGAAAGAGCCAACAGCACAGCGTGGTAACAAGTTTCATGGTTGCCTGCATTATATGGCTGCAGGCAATACATAGAAGTAGACCAATAAAAAGGCAGAAAAATCAGTGGTTTAGCTTCTTTCTTAAAACGGTTCCTTAAAGCGGCCACACAGACCAGTGCGTCTTTAAGCTCCTGCTGGACATTTATACATCACAGATAAAGCCGACCATGTCCCTTTGAGTCATGTGTAAAACAAAATGAATTAAGAGTGCACATTTGGCATTACACAGCCAATTAAATGCGTTAAATGCAATCAGTTCATTATTAACCATTCATTGTAGTTAGAGAATAAACTTACAGGATCCAAAGTTGCAACATAGGTCTACGCATAAAATCAGCTGCTGCTAGTTTTAAGTCACTTGGACTTAAGTTGGATTGGATAAATTGGATTTTGCAAATTGAATAAACTGTATTCTATCCAGGATAACACGTCAGATGCATGTTCACCACTAACAATGTTTAACTATTCTTTGTAGACGTTTTACAAAATCTGCAATAAGCGCACAGCTCAGGTAACGGAAATCTCTTCAAGTTTGTCAGAGGAAAATAGCGGGCTGTTCCTGCAGTTAGGGGGCATGTCATTTGCCATTAAATTTCAATAGCAGATTAGCACAACCAAAAGTAAAGTTTACATTTTTTGAAATATCCGATTTAAGCTTTAGTGGCTACATAAACAAGGGTTTCCATAATGTTCAACATTTAACTGTTGGTTTTAAAAATACTATTGCTAGCCATATGCAACACTGATCTTGTTTTGTGGCGCTGGTAACAAAACAAAATAAATGTAAAAAGCAACTAAAAAGTTGTGGCAATTTACAAAACTAACTTTTTCTAGAATCAGATGTTCTGCTCTCAGAAGCTAATTTCAATAACAAAGAACTCTAAAATATGACTTCAATGATTTATGAGTCACCAAATATCAAAGTGCAAGGAACCTTGGTTACATTGTGCCTTTTAAAATGGGGCTTACAATTGTAAGCAAGCACTGGACAAAGCAGAAAAGGCATCAGGGGGAGACCAAACTCCTCCCTGTTTCAGTTACAGAGGGGAGGGGGTGGAAGCTGTTGTGATTATTCAGTTGGTTGGACTTCGAAGCCCCACAGACAAACACTTCCTTTCTGTGCATCAGAGTGACTGACAGAACGAGAGTCCCAAACGAATGAGGAGACAGACCGAGCTTTGTGAGAGCAGAAGGCCGGTTCGGTCTGGAGCTGGACAGCTGCTCTTCTATCAATCGCAGCCCTCCCATCAGAACCTCCACCTCCCCTTCTTCTCCAGACCCACTCGCACATGTTCATGGTCCACATGCTCATTAGGGTTAACACGGCAGCCGCTGAGCTGATTGACAGCTGATCGACGTGAAGCCACTGCTGCACAGCTCCAGTGCTCGGCAGCGACTTTGCTGGAGACGGTTTTATAACGGTCTGTCCCACATGGCTGGTTTGAAGTTAACTTGTAAGCATCCCAATTTAAATAACTGATTTCAGGTGAGCACACATACATGAGATGACTCTGTGTTTTGAGGCAGGGGTAGATGCTGGGAGGTTATTATGCAGGATGTGGGGCACTGAAAGCAGGTCACTGGAGCACTGTGCGCTGCCAGAATTAAATACTCAGCTTAGTTTGCCATTTTATTTTTCCTCCTGAATCCTTAAGACTATTAACAATCAATGCCAAGCTTGGTAAACTAGACGTTGGTGCTGGTAAATGTCATTTAGATGCAAAATATAGGTAGTAAGATGCGTGAAAAACCCACAAGAGCACAGACACATGGCCCTGCAGAGTATGCAAAAAGGCCCATACTTCTGTTTTGTCTTCCTTGGAGATGTATTTCCAACAGAAGCAATGTTAATTTTAAGATAGGAAATGTGACACCAGGAGTAGATGGTGTAGAAGTGGTATTCCTGTTAGAATTCCTGATTTAGGTAAAGTCATGTGTTCTCCCCCTTCCTTTCATCTACTTCTCAGTTTGGGCAGGTGATGCATCTGACTAAACGGTCTGATTCAACCATTAGCTCAACTGGTAACAATAACACAAAGCTCCCATCAGAGTGCAACTACTGAAAGGGATTCAAATGCTACTTTTAAATGCTTCCTTCTACCTAAACATCCCTTGTAAGGCCTAAAACCCTTCAACTTTATGTTGCTTTTCGACTTTTAAAATGGAAAATAAAATAAAGACATAGCTTTGCTTTCACTGTGAAACAAAACAGTCCATGCGCCTCCAACCGACCTTGTATACTTGTCCATAGGTGCCATTTCCAACTACCTCCACCAGTTCAAATATCCCAGCTGGGTCCTGAAAAGAGAAAAAGGCCAAGTGATTAAGTAAAATATCGTGTTACTTTAGAAAAATACATATATTTAATATTGTCCACTACAAGCCAGCTGTTGCGCCCTGATCTCCCTTACATCATGCCAAATGCATCTCGAACAAAGGAAAAGCAGACACTGGCAACACCTCGCTGTGCTTTAACGGTCATTTTCAACACTTTTTTCTAACAAATAGGAGCGATAAAAACAGGTTGAAAGTTGCGAACATTAGCCGGTCTAAGGTGGGATTGTTTCGCCGTAAGACGTTTGATAAAAGACGACAAAAAAAGCAAAAAATAACATCGACTAGGGTCGGTAGCACTCACCCGCAATGAAGCCAAGTCTATGTCTACTAGACTTTTAGCTGGAGACTCGTTCGCCATCTTTCAAACAAAAGCCGGACTTTTCTTCGACTTTGCGAAAAATGGCCGCTGTATCATTTGCGTGGGTTTCGGGTGGTGAATTAAGTAGACAGCCCAGGGTATTCCCTCCCCACGGAATTCGCTCTTCGGCAGCAAAACGCTTGGGTCTAGCTACTCCATGTTGAGGTGGCAGCAGGATCCCTGTTCTCTTCGTTTCCCTCTCCGCTCCTCCAGTGTTGTCAAGCCCAACGGTGAATCTTTAACTTCCGGTGGGCCGTTTCAACATAAAAGTCTCACTTCCGCCCACCTCAAATTGAATGAATTGTACGTGAATAAAATAAACTTAAAGATGTTTCCCTATGTTTCCTACTTTTTAAGGCGCAACATCGTGTTTACATGCCGAGAATAGGCAGAGGGCCGTCATTTTTTTTAAAACAAGTGATGGGCCATACATTCAACAGGAAATTAATATGCAAACAAGCAGGTATGTTTGAAGAAAACTTGCAAGGATTTATTTTTTAGGAGTTCGGGCCATGCATGGTCCAAAAAAATTTCTTTTTTTGAACCACACAATATTATTATGCCAACACAAACTTTACAAACTGGGAACTAACACTTCAGGTCTAATTTAGTATAAGACAATGTAACACATTAAAAATAACTATGAATTAGTCTTCAGATAGCCTGAATTTCATTTTATCAAGCCATTTAGTTTTTGAAAATGAGTTGTTTTTAGCATCTGTGAAGATTTTACAATAGTTTCACGTTATGGGGGTGTTCGGTACAACATTGGTTGTTTTATGAATAACAGAAGTTTTTTTTTGTCGGTTTTTGTGAATTTTTAATGGTAATTCTTTTGCACTTTCGTTGGTGTTCCTTACTTCCTGCCTGCTTCTGGCTGGCTTTACAGTTTGGACTGAAAGCTCCACAAACACAGGAAGCTGGTCCCTCATCCACACACACACAAACACACAGAGAGAGAGGAAGAAAAGGGCTGGGTCTCTGTGGAGACAGTGATAACACACAGCTCCTCTCTGGCCCACTTTACCCCCATCAGCCAGTGTTTACACAATACAACACAGCAGGTTGTGCAGGTGAGACAGAGACAGACAGGACCCCCCTTCCCATTACACAGCATCTATATGGACACGCTGAGACCTCATGTCAATATTGATAATCATGGGTGGGCCAGCCTCAACATATGATGTTGGGTTTGTTCGTGCACCTGAGCTAATCCAGGAGCAAACAAACAGTTATCTCTTTTTTGCATTTAAGCCTTTCTGGTTGCAATGATGTGCAGAACCGATGCAGGGTGGGCCTCCTTCCAGCTTAATAATAGAAAATGAGAGTTGTGGTTTAATAAAAAGGCCAAGACCTGCTCAGCTGTGCTCAACCACATCACATATTGATGTCTCAACCCCCTATTGTGAAACAATTCCTCTCGAGCAGTTAGAAAAATCAGCCATTCACTGTATGTTGTTGTGTAAGCAGCAAGCAGACATGCTGTGTGTTTTTATGACAAAACAGGAGACAGCATGTCAATGAAATGTACAAACAAAGCACGCTGATCTGTTGCTCAAATGCTTTCGGACTAGACATGCAAATAAATAGACGGGATGAACCAGTCAGGCAGCAGGAGATAAGAAACCTGGCAGAGGAAGACACCTGTAAAACTACATTACTGAAGTGTCCTAAATCAAATTAAACATACATGCCAAATAACAGGTCTGGGGATTTTTGATGTCAATAACAAACACAGTGTTAAACTCTGCAGCTTGTGATGTTTGATGCTGACATGTTTCCATTTTAGGTTTCTTTTTTTCCCTTGAGAGCTGAAGGATTGATGCAAAAGTCCAATCTGAAAGCGTTTAGGTTGGTTCAACAGGGTTTGTGGCTGATTTTAATCCTTTACTGCCACCTTGTGGAAGCTGAATGCCACTACAGATAATAGTCGATAGGTCAAAAATGTTGGTTTTGTTTCATTATTTTGTTTTTGACATCACCTTCTATTGCCCCTCAAAATTTAAATGCTTGTTTTTGACGTGGTGACGTGTCTGAAACCCATCTAAAATCATAATAAAAAAAACCACCTGAAAACATGTTAAATATTATTTTAGTAAACCACACATAAGCATCAAATTTACATTTATTAAAAGTACCATTTGCTCCCCTGGTCTCCAAGTTCTGTCCTAAATAAAGACGGAAGATCCAGAACAGCTACAAGAGTTTCTATTTTGTCACATTTCTAAATCAATTTACTGGCTTTACAAGAGGTTAATGTGGCTTGTATGAAGCAAAAACTAATAAAAGTTAAAATTGCTCTATTGCTTTTTAAACATATCCAAGACAAATGTTTACTAATTAGTCAATTAATTAATTAATTAATTAATTAATTAATTAATTAAAACTGGAGATTCAGGCAGTGCAACACATTCGCTACATCACAAGAGCTTACAGAAGATTATTAGGTCAGAAACAATAAATATTAATATGGCAAATATATTGACCCAATTTCTCCAGTTTCATCAAGAAAAATAAGAGTTCTGCAGCCAGTGAGTTTTTTAAAAAATGGCAGAGTTTAAAGTGTGCAACCTAATGCCAGATTTATAGACGCAAAAATCTCAAGTACTTTATATGAAAGTATATCCGTTTATTGTTTTAATTTAGTAAGAAATCTGGGCTCGGGTACCCAAACATGTGGAAGTCGCCCTGGTAACGTGCAAAGAGGCGCCTGATGTCCTGCCGGCTGATGCGGGAGAAGAAGCGTTCCACTTTGGTCCGATTGTAGTGCGTGATGCCCGGAGGGATGGCCGGATACGAAACCAGCCCATCGATCCCCGCTGCCCTCAGGATGTGAGGGGCGTCCTGCTCCAGGGTCTCGTGGTGTCCAACCACGCTGTAGTGGATGTCGCAGGGCGCGCACAGCTCCGCGTACGTCACCCAGTGGATGATGTGCTCGCCGAACTGCCGGTCCATTCGCCGGCGGCCTTCCACGTCGCCCAGGTAGTGGACGAAGTCCTCAAAGTGCAGGTCCGAGGCGGCGTGGTCAGTGTCGTGGCGGCTCTTGCGGTACTTTCGGATGATGGTCGGAGCGATGTCGTGCTTGTACCACGGCTCAAAGCGAGGGTTCTTTACAAATTTGTCCTTGAAGGCAGAAATCAGACGCTCAAAGGGATCTCTCACAATGATGAACTTAAAGTATGTGCTTAATCTGTTGAGGCATAGAACAAAAATGTGAGTCAACAAGGCTGTAGAATATTCTTGTGAAAGTTTGCACAGATTATTTGCATGACACACAATCATTAAAACCTCTTGTGTATTCATATGTATCTAGGTTCTTTGATTGAACTGTGATTAAATAGTGTGTTATATCATGGGTGACCCATGATACAGGTCATCTCATTACAGTCTGTACTTGTGAGGGACAGATAAGTTTAAACACTCCTTGCATTAGAAGCAGACAAAAACTTGTTTTCCCATCAGAGGACAGAATTACTATTCACGAATTGAGTGCTAGACAAAGAGGGAACGTCCTGTCAGGAGTGATGTTGTGTGCCTAGGGGGAAGAGTTTGGCCTTTAAGAAGATTGTACAAAAGTGTTCTGTTGTTTTGTTTCCAGGGCCACATTCTTCAGACTTCAAATAAGTTGGTTTGGCCCAGTGCTGTAATTGTGTATCACCTTATAAATGTTCAAATGTATTTTTGAATCTGTCTCCTGTCTATGCTTCGACTGCAATATATGACTTGCATTTCTTACGAATCATTTAGCATCACGTTTGTCACCAAAAAATAAGGACTACTGTATGTTTTTGCCAGGGTCCATGTTGTACCTTTGCCTGTTAGCAAAATATCTCATAAACCAAATGGTTTTTGAAGAAACTCTCAAAGTAAATGTACAGCTCTCCAAAGGGTTAACCTTTAGGGTCAAATTGATTCAAGATGGCGTCTGGGACACCGTACTAACCGTTGAGTGATATTCTGTGGTGCGAACGATGACAGGCGGGGCAGACCGTTCTTCTCGTGGTCATGGACGAGGTTTTCAGGGATGTCCTTCACACTGGTATAATTTCCTGCTCGGCAACAAGAGAAGACAACGAATTAAGCAAACAACAGCAAGAGGACCACATTTTAACAATGTAAGAAAACACTCTCACCATTAAGCACAATGAGCACCTTCTTCCACTGCGTGTTGCCCACTTTAGGCGTCTGGCAGAATAAGATCTTGTGTTTGTCGCACACAAAGATCCGGTCGAGGACAAACTTGCTGATGGACACATGAGTCAGATTCCTCAGGCTGCTGTTTTTACACACTGTCGACAGCAACTCGAGCCGCTTCTCGGTGACCGCCTGCCAGTCCGCCACAGAGGGCACCACCGAGGCCTGAGACAAAACAAAGACCACTCATGTGAACAAGCCCTCATGTTGACAGAATGATCCAAGTCTTAAATGTTGACCTGATGAGATGGTGTTGGGTCTTGTCTTTCGGAGCTAAAAAGGGGTTTCACCGCTTTGGTCCCTTCCACTGTTGAACTCTGACCTGGTCTTTCCCTATAACCTGCGATCAGACAGAACTGTCAACTCACTGCACTAGTTTTCATCAACCAGCTCAGAGAAATTCACTCAAAAGTCCAAAGAAAGTGAAACGTAATTCAATGTCTCACAATATAATCTTTTCAACAACTATCTCCTTTCAGTACCTTTTTTCCTCAAATATGCAGGATTGTGCCCCTCAAGGACCAGCATTGGATACCCTTGCATTAAGTGCATTTTTATGGTAAATTAGTTTAACCTTCCTCCTGCAGTCCTATTTATCTGGACTAGGTGCTAGTGGATATCACCTTGCGGGGAAAAAACTAAACTGTATTTTTATTACCGTCTCTAACTCTGGAGCTGATGAACTTGCTGACAATTATTAAGATGAGCAGGACCCAGCCACAAGCCCCGAGGAGCAGCCAGTGGTGCCGCATGGTTTGTGCCTCACATTTCCAGGTTTTTCCATGGAAACCAGGAGAGAAGATCCTACTTGGACATATCAAAACAGCGTTAAAGTTTAAAAACAAACAAGCAAACTCTTCTCTTAGCATGGCTACAGATGGATGCACCAGAAATGTTGGATGGCTGGGACAGTCACAGACAGAGAAACAGTACATCTTTTGATGCGCATAGTGGATGCACTTGGGGTTGACCTACGTGCACAAAATCGCTTGAGACAACGTTTATATGTCAGTCGAGGACCTAACTATGTGTGGCACATTGATGGATACGACAAACTAAAGCCTTATGGAATATGTATTAATGGATGCATAGTTGGCTTCTCGAGGAAAATGATCTGGCTAGAAGCATATGAGACAACAGTGACAGTGATCCTCCCAGTATTGCTGGCTATTTCATTGACGCTGTGATGGAATGTAATGGATTTCCGTAAAAAGATCATAATGGATCGTGGCACACAGAACACTCAAGACGCAGCGATGCAAAGATTTCTGCACAACATAGTGGAGGAAAATGTTTCTGTAATTCTCAGTCAGAGTACAGGAAATCAAAGGATAGAGCGATGGTGGTGCACCTTAAAAAGTGAACGTGCCAAGTTTTGGATGGACCATTTTGACCAGCTGAATGCTGATGGTTATTTGTTGACAGCTTTCTGGACAAATCACTCATCCAGTTTTGCTTCCTACAAACAATACAAGTATTGTGCATTTATTTCTTGTTTTCAGCACACACATTCGTAAAGAGTTACAAATAATACAAAAACGCGACTGTTCTTTAAGAACTATTTTTTTCCCCCCGTTTTTCAATCATATAGGAGGAGCTGGATGAAACTGTCCATGCATGAAATGACCATCGGATACGTTCCACAAATAATCCTCGGGCTCCTCATGGTCGTTCCACATTAATGTATGCTATCCCCAACCTGTACGGGGTTCCCAATTTTTAATGTTCTGCCAATCTAACAAGCTAGCTAACAGCTAGCAATAATCAACTCCAGTATTTAGCAGCTAAGGGCTGTAGTAAACTATTAGCTTATTTGAATGTGGATAATGTTAGCTAATCACGCCTTACCCTCCGAGTAGACTTGTCACTTTTTCCAGAGAGGTTTACAAAAAACTAACAGAGCAAACACGCCAGGTCAGCACATATCTAGCCATCTTGATGAGTTACAACCGCCTTACAGCTGCACCAACTGTTGAGTAAACAGAGCTCTGAGCACGGTTATGTCGACGCGAACATCCTGCTCATAAAAAAGCAGCGCCCTCTGTCGGCGGAGCGGGATCAACACACCACTGAAGTTTTTTTTAAATTAGAAGCGGTGGCTTTAAACTTGAGAATACTTGAATGTTTTATTCAATTTACCCCTTCAAAATAAAGTGTACATTTGACTTTTTAGGGGAAAAGGGCAAAAAGCTTAAAAAATAATTTGTGGCATTATTTGTTTATAAGTTATTGTGTTGTACATGTTATTACGAGGTCTCTCACCTAGAGGCTGAAGGGGTGTTGGGGTGTGGTGTGGTTTGGTTTTGTCTGTCTGTGTTTTAAAGTGTCCATTCATTTTGTTTTGGCTGAAGAAGAATAAAGTTGGCTTACCTGCAGCTAGTCAAAGTCTCCTTCTTTCACGCCACAGTATTACATTAAAACAGAACTCCAAATGCCATACGTCCAACAAACATCACATGTTCAGAATTACCTGTAAATTAAAAAAAAAAAAAAGATTTTCACGTGACATGCCATTTCTGGATATTTTAATAGTATCTGATGCAACCACTTCTAAACTGTGCAATAAAGTGAGTAAGGAAAATTCAAGGATAAAAGTGTTTTATGGTCAAATTTCTAGGTGTGCAGGTAACAGCTTTCATTAGAAAGCCACATTTGGTGTTAGTTTTGAGCACTTTTTAAAATGTCAATACATCTAGGGTGACGTCAGGTAAATTGGGCCACTTTTGGTAAATCACTTGGGAAACTAAATACACTGAATTGTGTATCTATAGTTTATATAGATTGTTTTTAATATTCCTGTGTTAAATTTATGCAACAGAATGTAATTGTTCAGGTCCTATAGCTTTTGAAACATCAGCTGTCCAACAAATTTGAGATGGGCAGTATTCAGGTAAAGTGGGCCACCCGCTAAGCTAAGTTGAGCCACTCATCAGCTAAAATGAGCCATTCAAACAGTAAATAAAAACACAACAATTTTTGATAAATAACAATTAATTTTACTTTAATTTGAACTCATTTTAACCAAATTTCATGCTAACTCACATAACACCAACATACAGTAATAAACAGTATGATATTACATTCAAAAGTTGATATAAAAATTCATGAAGAACATTAAAACACTTGAGATAAAAAAAACAGAATTAATTACTTGAACATTGGAATTAAATCATTGTAACAACTGTGAAACTGCTTAATGTGCGATGGGCTTTTCCGATGGGCTTCTAAGAGAAAGCTTTTAGAGGTAGTCCTTACAGAAGAATTCATCATCAGATGCCATTTTCTTTTTCACAGCACAGCTCATCCGCTCGTCGGTAGCCCTTTGGTCTTTTTGGTCTCCGTAGACTACTTTGCATGCTCTGCAGGGCACGTCATCCTTCTTTTCAGTTTTGTTTTGTCTCACCTTTTGTTTCTTCAATGGCTTTGCCTTGGTGGAAATGTATCCAAGATGTTCATCACTTGTGAAGACAAAGGATGGAGGCTTTGTCCTCTTCCTGACACTCCTCTGCTGTTTTGGCAGGCGACACAGGTCATTAAATGTAACAGACTACCAACACACAAAAGAAAACAAGTTATAACAAATAATCAGTTTGATTTGACTCAGTGAGCTATAACGCACTTACAGTTGAGGTTGAAGTTTCTTTCTCTGGCATAAACAAGTTAAAGCCAATTTCTTCCTCTGGGACACTTTCAAAGCTGCTTACAAGTTCTTCGCATCCTAACACCTCATCATCTAGGAATATGAAGAGTGGGGGAACTTCTGTTGTCGTAGCATGCTGTTG
>JAVKLF010000077.1:8397198-8411869 GCA_034783495.1 Millerichthys robustus | reverse complement strand
TGTGTGTGTGTGTGTGTGTGTAGATGTGATTTCAGAGAGCTGTCTGTGGCCGAAGCGGTTTCAGCAGTGGAAGCAGCTGTTGTGCAGCTCATTAGGTTCGTTTTGGCTGCCTTTTGTTTGACTCGATGCAGATCCAGTTCTGAACGGATTTAAACTCCACATTTGTTCCTCGTGTACCTGAACTCGTTCGGCTTTAGAGCCATCGTGAATCCGCTCCGCATGTCGCTAACGAATTGTTCGGTGTGTTGCCAGGTTGGTGTCGGATCATCAGCGCCCTCTGCCCGACCGCCGCTCCTACATGCTGACTGTTCGCCACGCCCTGACCAGGAAGCTGACCCGGTCCAAGACCATGCAGTGGTGACTGCGAGCAAACAAACTGTTTAGTTGTTTTCACAATAGAATTCATTTGCTTTTATCGTGTTTTAATCAGGAAGTCGCGTAAAGAAACAGGTTTTGAAAGTAATATTTCAAATGTGATGAAAGAAACCAAAGAGGTGAGGTCTTTTGTTGCTTGAAATGTATTTCAATCCAACTCTTTGTTGTGAAATTATGCAAATACTGTGTAATAAGTTTCTTCTGTAAGCCTTTACTTTATCTTTGGCAGCACGATGGCTTAGTGGTTAGCAAGCAAGAAGGTCCTGGGTTCAATGCTCTGGTTTCCTTCCACAGTCCAAAAACATACAGGTTAGACCCTTCAGGCCCAGTCCTCCCTTGTTACTAAAATATCTCATGAATGTACAAATTTAAATGAAACTTAGAATGTGATCACTAAATGTACAAGTAATAAACTTTTCCACCTGATTCAAGATGGCTGCCACCCTCTCCCTAAAAGAAAAAATGCTCAGACTGATCCCCAACAGTTTTTTCTGAGCGGACAGAAATGGCTACTACCTAAACTGGTTGAGGTCGTACCTGAGACTCACTCATCTTTACTTCAAAACTTTGACATCTGGAGTCATTCTGATTCGAGGTGGCCGTCACAATTAACCGACATTAGCCAAAACAAAACAACGGCTAGAACTCAGTCAGTTACACTCTGACCTGGGTTAAACTATACCTGGACTTAATTTGGCCAGGGACCAGCCTGGGACCTTTCAGGGTGGAGTTTGTCTGGTCTGTCTGTGCACGAGTGGGTTTCTCCCACAGATGAAATTCATGCGTGGTTAACTTCATTTGAAACTCTAGTTACGCCATGGACAGGTGAATGCAGAGAAGAAATAGTCCCTAGATGCAGAAAGGGTAAAGAGTTGTTTCATTTGTCTCTGTGTCCCTGTGATGGACTTGAGACTTGGTGCTCAGAACATTTTAACTGGTTTTCCAGTAGAGGGAAGCAAAGTCAAGTCATTCCACTCTGAAAAAATACTTTTTGCCCAAATCTTTGGTGTGGAAGGTCCTCTGAACGTGTTGGGACCCATCTGACACAAGATCTCGTGGTTAAACTTCCATCAAAATAAAATGAGAACTGCTTTGGCAGATTATTAGTTGGTAATGGTGATCAAGAATCCCATTAGAGAGACACTCTGGAGACCCGACTTGATTATCTTGGCTTTAATATTTCCAACAGAAGCACAGAAGTCCTGAGGCTCCGATCAGTTGGACTTGTTGCCGCAGCTCGTGAGTCATTTTGTGAGTAAAACAGCTGGTGGGGATGATGTAACAGTATGTAAAGAATGAAGCTGGCTTTCATTACAGCCTTAGCGTTACTCAGCTGTGTCCCTGCGTTTTTTTTTCTCCCCCCACTTGCTCCTCGCCTTTCTCTGAACTGCTGAACTTTACGATCACAGAAAGAGACATCTGAAAAAGGGAAAAAGAACGACCCAGCATAAGACAGACTGTGACAGGGAAGAGGAAAAAAACACTGCGGGTTCTTCATCATTTTAATCGTCTGGAACCCACACAGAGTGATGACTCTCCGGCTCTTTGTGAAGCCCTTACAGAGAGTTGGAGGTGCACTCTTCACTTTGTTCACCTCATCAACCCCTGCAAACACTTCTACATCAATTACTCCACCCTGCACCACACGGCACTTTCATGTATGTAGAACACACATGTGAGAAAATAGTGCGGATTCTGGCAAAATTTCAAGTCACAGTCATAGCAAACATTTTAAGATACTTATAAGTTTGTGGTGTTACGTTAAAAAAACGGCACAGAAAAGCTGATTAAATGTCAAAAAATGAGCAGATATTCCCCAACACGAGCAGTATAATCTAATTATTGTTCTAATATGGTGAGCATCCTCGACTCAGATGCCTCTAAATTATGGCTTTCATTGAATTTGTTTTTTATCTTTTAACATTCATCTTCCCGACCGATTGTGTGAGAGCAACAGAGAGGAGGCAGAGGAGCAGGATGTTGATGAAGCAGTAGTGATGACATCACAGCGGTCACCACGGCGACAAAAGGTCAAGACCCCATGTCAGCTTTAAAAAAAAAAAAAAGGGGTTCAGAATAGAAGATGAGTCATACTTGCATCACTACCCTGATTGACCAATCAGATGCCAACAGTCAGGACATGCATCAACACGACCAGCCAATCACTGAGCTCAAAATAGATTAAAACGATTATATTCTTTAGAAAAAACATCGAAGGAAATGCATTAATGTATCGTTAAAAGCGTCATTCTGACAAATTGCTCATCGATCTGATGACTTATTTTTGTCTCCTTTTGCCTTTTTTTAAAATCTGTTAATATGTTCTTTAAGTTTATTTTGTGCATGCATCTTCTTTACTTTCAATTGTGTAATTAGGTTTAAGATGGAAAAGATTTGAGTTTTTATAAAGCATTATCTGGCGCCCTCAGTTGGGGCGTTGTTGCTTTGTCAGATGCAAATGGTGGGGGTGGGGGGGGCGCTTAAAAAAACCTAGAAAGAGCAGTAAGGGTTAGATGAAATTCTCTAGTTTTAAGTTTAGCCAAAAAGCCACCAGTACCTGCTGTTTTTGCTTTATAACAAGCTCAGTTTTTTTCTCAGATTTATTTTGTCTCAAAGGGAATTACTGCAGGCAATTAAAGGTCACTTCAGTTATACAACACCAGTGAGTGTGTGTGTGTGTGTGTGTACTTGTATACACACCTACCTTGTCTAGACCAGTAGTCCTTATGGTGACTGGTTCAAATATGGCGGAACTCCATGTTTTAATTGGGGGGTTTGGTTTAAGACTAAAGGTTACAGTCAGGTATGTACTGGGGGATTAGGTTTGGGTCTGGTCTAGGCTATAGAAATGACTGGAGATAATTGGAAGTACATAAACGGTCCTAATAAGGATAGAAATACAAACTTGTGTGTATGAGTGAGAGAAAAGGACGCCTTATTCCTTTAGGAAAATTCATCTCCGTAAACTGATATGTGGAGGGAAAACAAAACAAAATGCAGAAAGTTTGGAAACAGAAGGGGGAAATGATGGATAAGACAAAAAAAGTAGGATACAAATACAAGGAGGAGCCTATAAGGTAAGATGAGCTTATTATAAACACTTATAACAAAGTGTTGTTTTTCTGGGAAAACTGGATCCCAAAAACCTTAGAATGAAGAGTTACATCCCTTGAACCTCCAGCACACCCTTTTCGTTGACCTCATTATGAACTAACCACGAAAACTGAATCTGGTCTTGAGGTTTTTTCCTTACGGTCCTGAAATCTGAATGATGAGTGCTAAAATAAATAACAAAACTTCCTAACAATCTAAGCAGATTATGGAACAAGTCACAGCTTCAGGAAACTCATATTTGCACCATGTAATTCCTGAAACACACTGAGCAATTTTTCTGTCACTTTGGGTTTTATAAAACAGATTGACAGGGAAAGGGATTTGACAGATTAGGGCCTTGATAGGCTATGGAAAAAATGGATTCTAATTTGTTTCAGAATTTCAAGAAAAGAGTTAGAATTCTGGAGAAAAGAATCCGTATTCTGGGATTAAAGTAGAACAATTTTTTTTTATTTCGACTTTTTTCCTCACAATTAAATGGACTACAAAATGAACTACAGTTAGAAACTAGCCTTCATGGCTAATTCTCTCTGAATTCTGACTTTAATCTCAGAAAAAGTCAGAATTCTGGCTATAAAAATAGAATTCCTGAAGAAAAAGGGAAAAATCAGAATTTAGAGGTAAAATAAGTCTAAATTCAGAGAATTCTGAATTCTGATTATAATCTCAAAAGACAAAAAGAGAAAAAAATTGACATCAAATTCAGATTTGAGAACAAATGTCAAAGTCAGACATTTTTCTTTAAATTCTGACTTTATTTCATAGAGAAGTCAAAATACTGGAAATAAAAGTGGAATTCAGTTTTAAAAAAGTGAGAAATCTGAAAGAAAAAAATCTGAATTTTGAGATTTCAGCCTATTTTTAATTACAAATTTCCCTTAGAAATCTAATTCTCTCATGTACATTAGAGCCACAGTGGAAAAAAATGACTAAATATAACTAAGAATTTTGATCTTTATTTTTTTAAATTCTGGCTTTAATCTCAGATTTATGATCAATGTCAAAATCCTGATATAAATCTCACAATTGTAAAGAAAAAAAATTGTGGTCATTCTAAAATTGATCTTATCTTTCAGCGGACTGTTTGAACAAACCGGGTGTTAAAGAGGAGAGTCATACAGACAAATTCAGAGCATAGATTATGTTTAACAGGCATAGATTCCTTCAAGGCTGCTTACAGGTATTTCAACATTTGGGGGGGGCGTGGTTAACACACAGTCGGGTACTTAACATAACCCCGCCCCCCGTTCAGGGCGGGGTTATGTTGAATATTCATTGGCGCGTGGCTGACAGAGGAGCGCACGGGAAAGAAAGAGGAGAGAGCAGATGAACGAGAACTCCGAAGGGAGGAAAGAAGGATGCGGCATTAAAAACAAAACAAAACATTTCAACGTTTGTCTCGGAAATAAGTTGATTCGGCTCGACTCGCCGGGTTCCCGTGAGGGAGGCGCGGACAAACGGTCGAGCGACGTCCGTAAAACGAACCTCCTCCGGGTTTTCTTTAATGAGTTCATTTTAAAAGACTCGTTTCCTGGGGGAGCTAACTGTCCATCTGCGCGAAGAAGCGACGATGGAGTCCATCTTTGACAGTTTGACAGCAGAGAAACTCTATCACGCCGGCGGGACCAACCTGTTGGACCTGGAGGAACTCGGCGACGGTGATTTCCTGACTAATGTGGTGAGTTCTCCGGTGTCTTAGGCTAAATTCACTGATCCGTGCTGGAAATCACCCCCCCACCACCACCCCCCAGCTTTCAGTCCCGGAGCCGGACCTCAGGAGGGCGGTGGATTTCTTAGATCCTGACACACATCCGGGGCTCGGTGTGTGTGTTTAATTGTGTAAACTACTACTGGAAACACCGATACACGCTGCTGAGTTACTGGTTAACCTGCGTGTTCTTCTTCCAGGTGTTGTTTTATTCCGATGATGTGTTTTTGCACCCGTGGGTGCGGGTGTCTGTTGGCAAAATATCTGAAAAAAAAAACCACTGATCGAATTTCAATTAAACACGCAGAACCTAATCACCACATGTGCACCTACAACTGATTAACTTTTGAGGTCAATCCAGTTCGAGATGGTGGCCACAGCCAGCTGATCCTAGCCAACACAAAAAACGGCTATACAACCAACTGTGCAGATACTGACAAAATAATTGGTATGGTAGCTGAGGCTGATTACTAACACATGTTCTAAGTACTAACAGATTGCACAAAAAATGTTTAAAAAGCTCACCGTTAACAATTTGGAGTCAACTTTTTTCTGTTAGCAAAATAGTACATCATAACCCACTTGATAGATCTCAATGAAACTTTCAGGAATGAATTGGTGGCTATACATTTTCAACCGATTAACTTTTACACCACCACAGTCCACTAAATTTAAAAGACATAAATAATTTAGTCATTTTATACAGACGCTGCTAAAATTTGCTTTGGTAGTAGCTGAGAGTCATTCACAACGCATACTCTGATTGTGAGACTGTGTATAAACGTTACTTTCACACATGTTCTCAACACGAACCCATTTTAAAACAAATGTCACCTGAGTTGGCTCCATGAGCTGAGCTGATCAGCAGAAAGTGGCTGTGCAGAATCATGACTGTTCATCAGCACAATCATCGCATGTTGGGTAAAAGAAAAAAGAGCTGCGCTAATGCAACCTGAAAGAGTGGAGGAGGATTGTCAGTTTATCTCAGCTCTGTTGCATCAAACTTTTAAAGCGGTGGGCCCCATCCAATTCCACACCAAGTCTTAATGACCTTTTTGTCACTCTCTTTTTCCACAATATGCCATAACCTGTCTTTTCTTTTAATCAGTGTCGTTCTTTTTTATTTTTTTAAGCAAGACATCTATTCTAGTCAGTGAGTCAGTTGTGCAGTCTGCTTGTGGTTTAACCTTCCCTGTCTCTGTCTCTAAATAAAGGAGTCCACTCTGCTGTGAAGCCACTAGGCTGGGCTGTACCACTGAGGAAATGGGAAAGCATGGCTCATTATCAGTGAGCTAAAATAAACTCATTTCATTTTTTTTGATTTTGTCCTCAGTTTAGCGGTACTATAGGTTCATTCTGTGTCAGAAAACACGAAGGTGCATCAGTAGGAAAGAAAATCTTGAGCCAAAATTTGGTGTAGTGGTAGGTAAGTCATCCCCAACATGTACTTCGACCCCGGATTTTAGTCAAGTTAAAATACATTTAGAAATTTCACACATAGACAGTGACCATTGTACTATAGTACCATGTAAAAGAAAGCCCAAAATGTGGGATAAGTCTAGTTTAATGTACACAACGAAAGCTTCAAATTGTAAAGAATTCAGTTACGTGGTTTCTTGTTATCCAAATCAGAGTTTTGTCAGCTGTTCTACACTGACGTTCTACTCTATACTGACGTTCATAACAACATTCATACAGTTTTTACAAGTCAATAGTTTATATAAACCTCTGTGGTGCAGCTAGGAGTCACAAACTTCCTGCTTGGTGTTTAGCTTTCCTTTTTCTTCCAGCACAGGGTGCGCCTGTATACCCACAGGATGGAAAATTATTGGTGCATAAAGCTGACAAAGGTAAAAAAAAGAGTTTTTTAAATGGGGCAGTTGATTGATAATTAACTTTAAATAAAATAAAATTATCCACCTACTTAGAGTCATAACTAAGCACAACTATTTGATATGTAGAAGTAGAAAAATCCCACTTTTATTCCATTAACTGCTCAAATGTCCTAGTATGGGCTTAGCAATTCAAATGCAAGCTTGCCTCTGCTGAGTAGATGATCTGAATCTGATCTGTGATCAGATGGCACAACAAATCTCGCTCTGGTGATCGAATCATACACGGGTAGCAAGATCAGCAAGTTGTAGCAGCTCTGCATGCAGCGACAAAGACCCCCCCCCCCAGTTTTATTTTGTTTGGTAGTTGTTTTAATCTGCTTTATACAGCAGCATCTATCAGCCTAAGTTGGTCTATGGAGGAGCAGAAGCCAGTGTAACCATGGCAACAACAATGTCCCTGTAAGTGGTGACTAAAGAGTCAGTTTTGAAATGAGTTTGAATAGACACACACGAGACGCTCTGTGCAGAGTAAAAATCAAATAAGTAAATGAAAGGCCTCGCATTCCTTGAAGTAACGATGGTTTCCTGCTCAGAGTTAGAGACTGAGATCATCTTGAGTTGGCGAAAAAAAAGGGACAGAATTGTTGTTGTTTTGGCCAAACCTCGTAAATAAATATGTGAGCTGTAGTGCTCAAGAGTATGTGTTGGGGATGAATCTCAGGTACTACCACATAACGTTTTAGCTCAGTATTTGTAAAAAATGGCTGAGTTATAGTCGTTTGTTTTCGTTGCTAATGTCGATTGGCTGTGTCGGTCATCTTGAATCGAATTGACTCCAAAATATAATCAGTAGCAGATGTGCATTCAATGATGGTTTCCCAAAAGTGACATTAAAATTTGGCCAACGGTTCAAAAGATATTTAGCTAACAGACACAGACATTATAAAGTCATTGTAGGTCACCTATTGCCTTTTAGTGGTAAGTGTGAATGAATTCTTGTAGGAAGGAAAGTTCCTACAACAATCTACTAACAATCTGCATCTTTACGTAATTTGCATACAAAATGTAATTCAAATTATTCAGAACTCGGACCAATGAACCTGACATATTTTTAATACTCTCTTATTTTGAAAAGTTACACAGCCGGTGTTCACAGTTAAGAAGCTGACACTGGAAAATAGTCAATTTCCTTTAGGAATTACAAACTAATTTTGTTATTGGAAAAAGAATATCATCAAATTTTCTCTGTTTTCTGTATTTGCTTTCTGCCAGACACAAAACGGGCAGAGCTGAATGTTTAGGCTATACATTTTGTTTAGAAAAAAGTTTTTACAGATAACCACTTTTTTTTTTTATCACATTGTGTCTTTATCTGTTCATATTCTCTTCCTTCTCTGAATATTCCCATTTTTTTTCCATCTGCGATAATCTTTTTAGCTCTATTTTGTTTCAATCTGCTCCCCATTCAGACCCTGTACTCCAGTTATAGGATACCACGCCCATCTCATTTGCATAACCGCATCTGATTCGCTCTTGGGCTTTCACCAGGAATGTGTGCAGGCATGCAGCTGTGTGAGCAGAAAAACCTACTCTTCTACTGTTTCATTGGGAAGCGTGTGATCACCTCAGCTTTTTTGCTTTCAAAGGTAGTTCAAATGGAGGCAAATCTAGCCGCACACCACCGAGAGAAGCCAAAGATCAGCCGAAAACAACTTTTCCTTAGCTGTGGCTGCCAGGTTTACAGAGCTGTAGCTCAAGTCGATCCCCTCTTAACAAATAATGCAGCTTTATTATTTACATAGAATTGTTTGCAAATAATCTGGATAATTCAAATCATGTGGTAGGCTTTTGGTAGTGAATGATGTGTTGTCTTTTTTGTCTTTTCAGAAAAATGTAGTGTTTTGACAGCTAAAATGGCTTTCAACATTATTAAAATCAAATCAAACTTTATTTATGAATCCCATATCATGCACAAAGTTACCCTTTTTACATACAGAGCTATTCACACACAGAGAGTCAAAAAAGAGAGAAAAACA
Source organism: Millerichthys robustus (assembly GCA_034783495.1). NCBI lineage: Eukaryota > Metazoa > Chordata > Actinopteri > Cyprinodontiformes > Rivulidae > Millerichthys > Millerichthys robustus. The sequence continues at coordinate 8,402,801 of JAVKLF010000077.1, read as the reverse complement.
AAAGCAACAAAAGGAAGTTTTAAACCAAGGCCTCCTTGTGTTGAGAAATGACCAAGTTGTGGTCATTTTTCGATCAAACCTCAAAAATATCTGTGTGCACAATCTCACAAGATGTCACGCTCCCTCCTGGCCCCAAATGTCTGCTCATCTTTTCATCCTCCCTCACCTGAACCCATAAAAAATCAGTTTAAATGAAAGAAGAATAGTGAGATGTGTCAGGGCTCAGCTCGCTTTAATTACAGACAGGAGAGAGACACTCTCTGCATTTATAATTACCCTGTGCATATATCTTCCCCGGCTCTCTTCGTGTGGTTTACATCTCACATCTGTCACCTATAATGACATACCTGCGCTGAAAAAAAGCTTTTTTTTTCTCTCTCCACTAATTCGACTCCGTTTGAATGCAGCGGTTCACAAGACAAACGAAGAAACGCTCACAAGGCAGAGATCTGGGAGTAAAATACCGAACTTCCTGTTTTGTTTCCCAGCAGTGAATGTCAGGTAGAGCAGGTGTGACGCAGATTGTGATGCCAGAGAAAATAGGCTGAACGTTGACTTATTACGTTTTTTTTGTCTGAATGATGGGTTGGTGTCACAAAGCCGTGACACGAACTGAATGCGTCGTTTAAATTACAACAGCGTTTTTCAAAGCAACAGCTGTTTTAACCCTTTTGTGTGTTAGTGCAATATCTCACAAGCCACTGGGTGGGTTTTGACAGATCTCAGGAAGTAGTCTTTGGATTTACGTCAATCGGGTTTCGGCTCAGCAAGCACAAAACAGCTACAACTTTGTTTGTTTTATGTATGCTGAGCTAGAATTTGGCATGGCAGTAGCTGAGAGTCATCCCTAATGCATACTTGGAGTGGTACCAGATTGTACCAGATATTTGTCTAAAACTTTTACATGCATGGTGGTGAGAAATACGTATTCCTTTAAAGAATGCTGGTTTGGGGTTTGTGCAATAACTGACTCTTTAACTGTCTTCATTTTGACAAGGAACCAAACACAGGGCTGCTTTATGTATTTTTATAAGCTAACCTGTTTAAGATGGATAAACTAGTGCAAAAAGAAAGCAAATCAAGCTTCAGGCCTGGTTATTACCTAGCTTGCGGAATGGCTGCAAGGGGGGGCCCATTGCGGTTGTGTTAATTATAAGATACAAGGAACGTTGGGAGGCTCTGATCATTTTCATGATGGCTTTACTGCAGTTGTGACTGTCTGGTTTCCCACATCGCAGGCTGCAGTGACATTTATCATGTACTTCCATTTTATCCAGGACCTCCTAACTCACGTGAGCTCTACTTCCAGGTCGCATGTTCTAAATAAATGAAATATAATTCCAGTCGTAGGAAAAAGACTGTTAAAATGGTGATATTCTTGGAATGTTCTGACATTTAAAGCTAGTTTTGGCTAGTTTATTTGTCTATGCTATTTAGGAGACTTTTCCCATGTTGTTTTTCTGAGCAGACCCTTTAAAGGTACACGGCGAAATGCCTCATTTTAGTGCAGCAGGAGCACAAGGCTTCTCTGTCAGGATAAACGCACAATTTCTCTGCGCTGGTTTATGAACGAGCGAGTATTCACTTGTGTGGAATGATGCAAGCGTCTTTCTGAAAAGCTGAAGATTCCGAGGTTGTGACATTAGTTAAAGAAGCCTCCAAAGAACAGCAGCTGCACGCGTAATAATCCTGCTTCTACTAATTAAAATGTGTAAAAATAAAGGTCGTTCATGCCATCTAATCCCAAACCTTTCTCTGACATTTGCTCAGATGTGTTGTTCCATTTATTGCTCGGCATCTGTGTGTGCGCGCGTGTGTGTTTTTCCCTCCGTGTCTGTTTGTGTTTGCAGGTTGCACTTGTTTTCATTAAGCAGCTGGCTGCGTCCCAGAGTTTCACCACAGATACACTCGACCTCGCACAAACACAGAAACGCACACATACACAACGTGGTAATTCATGTGCAAGACAGATTTAAATCTAAAATTAGAAATTCTACCAATGTTGATGAAACAAAAGTCAAATCAGACAAGAAAATGTTTGCATTACTTTCACTTCATGCATGTGATTCCAGGAATGAAACATTTAAACCTTTTTTTTTTTGCACATGTTGCTAATTAAGTCAAGTTACTTTCTTTGACAGTGCCTGACTGAGGAGTCTCCAAGTGGAGTGTGTTTGACTTCCATCCAACCCATGTGTATCTGCTTTTTTAATGCTTTCTGAACGTTCGCTCAAGAACAAGATGACTCATGTTGTGTGTGTGTGTGTGTGTGTGTGTGTGTGTGTGTGTGTGTGTGTGTGTTTCATGCGCGTAAACCAGAGCACCGCGTCGTCCCGAGCTTCCAGAACATCATCTCTCAGTGACTCATTCGTCTGGTTGAGCTGCTGATGCTCTCTCTCACTGATTGATTTTTTTGAGCCATCAACACAGTCGAGATGGTCTCGTTTCTGACCGATCGTCTCCATCAGAACCCAAACTGTACTCTGATCATTTGATAAGTCAGGCTGGAGAAGTGTTTCCTCCTTTCAGCCTACTCTAAAACTCCTGAATCTGACCTTTCTGTTGTTGGAGCTTATGGTATGCATCTTTTTTTTTGTTAAGGCTTATAGAAAATGTCTAAGTTAAGTTGTAGCTGATTTGGTCGAACCTTGACAAAAGCATTCTGCGCAAGATGTTACTGGATATGTGTTGTGAATGACTCTCGGCTACTACCACGCTAGATTTTAGCTGAATATCTGTGAAATGGACCAAATTATAGCTTCTTTTTTTTTCTACACTCAGTTGTCTGTGTCGGCCATCCTGAATTGGATCAACTCCAACCGTTAACCCATTTTAGATTACTTTCTACAAGTTTTGTTCAAATCTATCCAGGGTTTCATGAGGTATTTTGCTAACAGACCTAAAAAAAACCTTTTTCTCTGCCTTTCAGCCACTGACAGTGATGATGATTGTCAAGCATTTTTCTTTTTCCCTTTCAAAATGTGAAGAATTCTATGACCATACATCAATACTTTTTTTCCCGGTGTTTATTTTTATGGTTTTTGTGGAAATCTCACATTGTTGCAATTCTGTGCTCTGTGAATTGGCTTTTAATTGAATATCTTATGTTTGTATGAAACAAGATAAGGCTTTTTTTTGTGTTCCAGCCTTTTTCAGGTGACCAGATGGACGACTTCAACAGTGAATTATTTAACAGTTTCTTTGACGACCACCTGTTGGAGCGCCCCCTGCTGGTAGACAGATCTTCACCGCTACACCTTGACATGGACAGCAGCCCAGGTGACTTAATCAACCAACCAACCAATCAATCAATAAGAACACTCTGGCCATGACTTTACACAAATTATTAGCTGCAAGTGCAGCAAACAATGATTTCCAGAACTCATCGCTCATCATAATCCGTTCAAACCAAATTTGTTGCTGCAGAGCCAGCATGTGGTTTGAAAAAAAAAAGAGCATACATACACATACTCTCATCTCTTTTTTTTATTTTTTAATTCGACGACCTCTTGGGACCAACCGTATCAAAATAGTGTGGCTTACTGCCATTAAACCCTGGCTCCTTCCAGACTTTAGCGGTCAAATATTGTGATCCAAGAGTTGGTTTGTAGCGTCCAAACATCTGCCTTTATCCCAGAGGAGATTCACATTAGCCTCGCTCGTTACTGGATCCCGGTACTCTCGGTTAATGTGGCGGGTGCTCGCTCGCTCGGTTTGTCGAAGCTGTCGCCAGTCTCATCACTCCAGATCTGTGTCTCTGTCAGGTGTTGCCATGGTCACAAAAGTAGAGAAATAATTGAAGAAGGGGATCGCTATTATCAGGAGTATGTTAAAATTGTGATATTTCTGGAACATCGGCCTCAGCATGGAAGCTAAACGTGATTTAAAGAATAAATTTTTTCAGCCTTGTCAAATGTTCACGTCAGATTTATGAACACAAATAGATTCAGTCAACATAAAGCATGTTAGCTGCTGTGAAAGTGGCATTGTGAGGTTAACTGTGCTGTGCACCTGCATGCGTACGTTTGGCTGTAATTAGCGATTCCTATGAGCCGACACAAGCACGTTTGCGCTCCTGAATGAAATCTTCATTACTGCAGGCAGCACTGTTCCATTTGTTTCCATCCTTCTGAGAGGGGCTTTTTAATCTCGCAGATATCCAGGCAGAGCACAGCTACTCTTTGAGCGAAGACTCCGCCCCTCAGAGTCCGGCCCTGTCGTTCCAAATGGACGAAGAGTCTGGTGGGTCATGTCTTTGATATTATTCCGATTTTCCAGACTGAACTCAGTGACCTGGAGCTTTTTCTCGGGTTTATCTGGTTGGCAAAGTTTCCTCTTTCTTGTAACTCTGTCTGGATGCTCTGACTCCCAAATAACATTATCTATAAATGATATACAGGATACAAATCTTTAGAAAGGCAATACATTTTATATCCAGCATCATCTTTCTCATTTTGACTTCCTCATCATCTTCACTCCTCTCTACCCACACATCTGTCTGTCTGTTTCTCCGTTTGTCCCTGGGATCCTGCTGTCTGAGCAGCAGGATCCTAGTCTGAGCAGCTCTCTTTTAGCTAAGCCCTGCCCACCTAACACACACTCATAAACACACACGGACCCACACAATACTATGACAAGCATATGGTTTTAAGTCTGCAGCTTTAGCCATCGCCAGCGGAAACTCTCTTTCTCTCCTCTGTTAGGTTATCGCGCTGCACTTTTTGTTTTCCGTCTCTCTACTGTCATTAATCCAACTTAATCCACTTTGTCTGTATGAGTATCAATTACCTACAAAATTACTACATTTGGTAAAAAAGGTAAAAGGCAACTAGCTGTCTATCTCATTGTAAGGCAGGAAATCGAAGCTGTAAAATAGGGCATTTATTGAGAACTTTTCAAATATAATAATGTATAACTGAAAAATGTTTGAAATATCCCGAGTTAGACCATTTTTATTACATTGTGCAGCATGTGCCTTGACTCTTGGGCACAAACTTGCATACCAACTTTTAGTTTCCTATATACTTTAATAAGGTAATGACATTTAAAACAGGTGTTTTGCAGATTGCATTACACTTCATTTATAAAATAATTTTTGAACTTGTCCGTATAGTACTACTTACTCCTTGTTTACAGTACATGAATGCAAAACCTTGAGTAATTTTTGACTACATTTTCCTGCGAGCTTTAACAACACCACCTCAGTTCCTGATCTCTGGAGAAGCTCCGTCCAAGCCTGATAGGGTTTAAGGGTCCCTGGGCTCTCGCATGTTCTTCACAGCCCACATCATCATCATCATAACCATCATCTGAAAGTAGGAGCCGCTGCTTGTTTGTCACAATGGCTCAGGTTAATTAGACACCTACGGATGTTGGAAGTTCTTGACCTTTCAGAAACCCAGCCTGTTCTAAGTGAAGAGATTCTGTTGTGTGTAAAGAATAAGAAATCTGACAGCGGCCTGTGGCGCTGTCTAATTAGGATTCAGGCTGTTTGGAGTAAATAAACCAAAGCTCTGCTCATGCAATAAACTTTGGCTTATTTGGAAGTTCAGGATGAGAGATGAGCAATTTTAGTTATTTTTCTATTTATTATATTTAGACAA
>JAVKLF010000077.1:8385277-8396642 GCA_034783495.1 Millerichthys robustus | reverse complement strand
TGTCAAGGCATTAGAAAAGTCTTCAGTTTAATCTTACTGAATACATACATGCCGGACAGGACAGGTTAAAAAAAATAAAAAATAAAAAAAAATAACTCAACATAAACAAAAATGGCAAATCTGAAGCAGATTTCAAAGAGAGCAATGTTTTTGAAGGAACTGATGAGATTTCAATAAATATCTATGAGATAAATCTTTGTAAATAAAGTTAAATATTAAAAAAAAAATGTAAAAGTTACAAAAAATGAAAGTTGTAGCACCTATCTCTTGAATGAGGGGAATGTTTTGTTGCCTAAATGTTGCCTAAACATCTTTAATAATCTGAAGTTAAAGAGCAGTTCAAACAGGATGTAATGTGTGTTTTGTTGCTTTCCCCCTGCTCTCATATCCTGTCCTATCGATTCTTGTTTCATGTCATTTGTCTCTCCCTCTCTCAGCCTGTGGTCCTTCTCGTTGTCGCTCTCATCAAGTCAAAGAGAAGCAGAGTGTTTTACGGCAGCTCCCATAGAGCTGATTCATCTAATGTTTTAATACGACTCCTGCCCAGCTGAGATCAAACACAGCCACCACCTCTCCCCCGTTAACCCCCCGTGACGACTGCCTGGAGCTTTGCTTATTACCACAGGTTTCATACCTGCACTTACAGCATTTTACCTACACAGGAAGGTTTCGCTTTTACAACGGCTACAAAAAAATAATCCCTCTAAACAAAAACAATTTGTGATCGAGCTTTACTTTGATCACTTCTTTTTTTTTCTCAGCAGCTCCTACGCTGGCCTAACGCTGGTCAGAACCGTTTCTTCCTTTCAACCATTTCTTTCTTTCTTTACGCGTTTTGTGCGATGACGGTGGAAAGAGTTTTTCATTACGGACTGCTAAAAGCTCCTGGTTCTCATTAAAAAAACAAGACAAAACAAAAAAAACGCTGGTAGAGGGTTTCCTATCGGGCCTCGGCTTAACGAGGGCAGGTGGGGGGCTTAATGAGACTCAGACTGACAGCAGGACTGGCCTCATTAGGAGAGGCTGCTGAGGTAAATGATGGATGCACACCTAAAGTAAATGTCTGCCTTTTCTAAATTGTAAAGTAAATCCAACACATTTCATTTTAGAGTTAAGTAGCTGTAATAAAAGTGAAATCTAACAGACTGCAGCACACATAAACTGTCGAACTTTGCATGAAATAGGATCCTAGTGGAAAATTGGTCATCACTTTTTGGTATAAAACTTGTGGCACCTCTATTTTATGCAGGATCACTTTCATAAAGGCCCGTCAAAACATCAACTTTTAAGTGTTAAAAGTTGTGTTTGGACATTAGTTCAACATATTTGAAAGCATCATCATGTATTACAGATGTAAAATCAACAGTTTCTGTTTTTTTGTAACATTTCGTGCACCAGCCCACCAAATGCTCCCAATTCGTCTCAGTTAGGACCGGTCATTGTTGTCCCTGACGAGGCTTACCAATATGTCTGTGATTTGGTTGGTAGTAACCTTGGTTCTGCAGTCGTGTGTTAGCAGCATGAACAACAGGGGACTCGAGCCTGTGCTGAAATTAAACAAAAGAAATCAACAATGCAATAAAGACAATTGATGCTCCTTAAAGGACTAATCCTAGTTCTGTCTGAGAGAACGTTTTTTTGTTTATCATACAACTATAAAACGGCACAGTCTGAGAAAAACAACCTTGAGTTTTTCCATCAAGGTGGATGGTTATTTGACATGTAGCGCTCATCTCCGGCTGGCATTTTTATGACGTTTGACAGTGGGACAAACATTTAATGATTGTTTTCAAAAATGGGTAAACAGCTAGAGATGTTGAAAAATTGTGTTTGAGGGACAAGTATTGTAGTTTTGTCCTGTAGTTTCAGTTTAACTAAAACAAAACCAAAGCTGCTGTAGATCAGAAAGTCTAAAACGGAAATCCAAAACTGAATGAAATAAACAAAAACTTGTTGGGAATGTTCTGAGCTCATTTAGAATGATTAAAATGGACCGTTACATTTTGGCAGCTGGCTCTAGATTTGCTCATTTCAGCACAACTGGTGTTTCGACAGACAGATTGTCTTAAAGCCGTCTGATCCTTTAACGTTAACAGCCCTCAAGCTGTTGTATTTGCCTTATGTGTCTTAACTTTTGGGTCAAAATGAACAACAACAGATGTAGAATAAATACAGCTGAGAGCAATGATAGTCTCAATTGGCTCCATTGCTCCGCTTGCAAATCAAATTGTGTTTTGGCCGACTCTGAGACAGTTTGTTTCTGGTACTGACACCACACAATGTTTAGTTTGCAGCTCTTGACCTTATGTTTTTCTTTAAAAGAAGCCACGGGGGCTCATTTTTAAGACAGATCCTCGTTGTGCCGATTCCTGCTGCAGTGACGGACAACGCCAAGAGACAATCTACTCGACTTTCCACAAGCGTACATCTCCGACCCCGCCCCTCTGTTTGCAACAAGCACACACAGCCAAAGCTTGTGAAGTTGAGAGCGTTTTACCTGCACAGTGTTGCTAGGAAACCAGGAGGCGAATAACGTGACATCATTTGTTGCAAACGCCAAGAAATTACTTTCTTTTAGTGCACCGTGTGAACGTTTTTCAGTCTGCCGTTGTATATTTGATGCTAAATTTTTATTCTGAAACATTATGTCAGAATTTAACTTTTAAAGGCAAAGTTTAGCATATTTTTTTACACGCAGCCATTGAGATTTTGTTGAACCTACTTGCTGTGAGGCAGTGCTAACCACTGATCCACCGTGCTGCCAAATGAAAGGGCATCTCACAAACAATCAGACATCACCGAAGACCTAAGGGATTAGCATGGCAGTAGTTTAAACCTGATTGTAACTAAATGTCCATGCAGCTCTGGTGCTGCTTTAAAATGTTAGCCAATGAGGTCCTAACAAAACATAAAATACTCTTTAAATTCATATTTTAATACAAACTATTTGTCATTCCTTTTTTGAACTGTTCTGAATGAACTTTGACTAAACATGAAAAACATGAAAAATTAACATTATGTTCCTTGTATCCTCTCTACTGCAACAATAATAATGGCAATAACAGCACTGTACATTGTATACCAGTGTATATAGACAGTGTTTTAACATGTCCTCTTATAAACACTGAAATAAACTACATGTACAGACTAAATGTGAAATAAATACAAAAGAGTTGCTATTACCGTAGCAGTAAAAGAAAAGAGTTTCTCCCACGTTCTGATTGGGAATCCTACTGAGGTGTAGAGATTTAGTGGGCAGTCTAAACGGTGCGATAGACCATTTAGTTGAGACCATTTAACACAAAGGTGTGAATACTTTTGCAGCTCACTGTTAATATGTTTTAACTTGAAAAATGGGACAAATGCCAAGAAACCTAATGTAAAAAAAGTTGTTTTCCACAATGACATTTATGTCTTTAACATAATGGGCACAATTTGCATCCTTTATTATTTTGGGGGGTCAATTTGGGGTTTTGTGTTTCTGGAGTGCCAGCTCGCTCAAGCAATAACACCAAAAATACCTCCTGTACCTCGCAATAGACTAAACACTAAAGTACCTGGGAGACTCTTAGCAAAGTACCCACATTGTGTTTTGGTGGCCCTCCTTTGAACCACTCTCTAACTTTATCTTTGAGGCACTTGATTATGCATATTTCCATTGAATGTTTAAAGGTGGCAACTGTTTCGTTTCTCATGAAGGATAATGAAGATGAGTCCCATCTTTTACTTCAGAGTCTCTCACTAGAAGCAAATTATGTGCTGCTGTTGCCAGAGCGACATTGTCAGGGCGGTCTGTAATAACGGGCCTCGGCAGGAAGGGCTGGAATATTCTGGGGGAAGCTCTTTCATAGTGGGATTTATAAGCTGCTGGTTATTTCCCATTGGCAGACCTACAGCAAAGCCTCCCTGAAGAAAAATGTGGTGAGCTTTACTCGAATCAGTCAGACAATTGGAAGTTTGGTCTCCGCTCCCCCCCACCCGCAGAGGATTTTTCCCCCCCCTGTAGTGAAATCGAGGGGTTTTGTTGTTTGAGAATGTTTTGAGTTGAAAGTCATAAAACCATTAGTGAGTGGCGCTGGAACGGCCCAAGAAATTTAATCTGTTTTCTTTGTTGTTTTTTCCCCTCTTTTTTCAGAGTTCGAGTGGAACTTCAGCCAGGACTTATCCGCCATCTTGGTGAAACAGGAGGAGCCCGATGGGGGACAAAGATTAGACCCTCAACCACTGGGTAGCCCAAGTCTCGTATTAAGTCCCGCCCCTCCACACAGAGGATCACCTTGGAAACACTCGGTTAGCATCCATCAGGCCTTATATATAATATATACAATGTATATACCAGAGGCTAAAACTGAAAAATGATTCTGCTGTTGTGTTCACAGGTGATTTATGTATTTGTTGTTTTCGCAGGAGCACCATCAAGATGACGTGAAGCCTGTTGCTATAAAGGACGAACCCGGAGAGGTCGGACAGTACCTCAGCCTGCCCAGCGGTACGTAACACCACATAACATAAATACACACCAGTGTCGAAATATTACACCACATTTTGGTTTCTCTTTATCTGTGCAGTTTTGTCTCATCCAGAAAACATTATTGGCCGTAAGGTTTTGAATGTTTACCAGATCTAATCGCTTCAAGTCAGTCTGACAGTTTACTACTGTGCCTATTTGCCATAATTTCTTCAATTTCTTTTCAAATTTAGGGATAATTATCTTCTATGAGTCATCATCTTTAAGCAGAAGCGCTCACTCAACCCTTTCCTTCTTTTTTTTAGACGATGCCCTCCAGCTCCCGCCCACCCCTCCCAGCAGTAACCATGGCGACAGTGACGGCTCGCTCCCACCCTCCTCCCCGCATCTCCCCCTCCTGCCGTCTTCCCCGCAACCACAACAGAGGTCGGGAGGTCGTGCCTCCTCCTCCTCCTCTTCCTCAGCCATCTCTTCATCCCCCCTCCTCACTGCGCCACATGTAAGATTAAACACATCTGTCTTCTTCGCTCTTCTCCATCCATCACCAATTTTTACTAGAAGTATCATTTGTTTATGTTGCTTTTCAGAAATAATTAGAATCTTTGCACCCATTTTGGGGTTCTGGCAACCCTATAAGTTTCTGTCAGAATGAATTCTACTCTATGAAAGTCAGAAAACTTTGTGTTCGTCTCATTCAACAAATGTTCTCTGGAATGAAATGTTTGTTCTCAGAGGAACATTTTGATCCGATAATGAGACATCTGAACCACCGAACCAATGCTAATTAACAGTTTTGTTCCTTTTCCAGGTTGTGACAGAATCCTGGATTGCATTTAGTAAACATTAACAGCACTGTTGAGTAAAGGATGAGTGAAAACTGGGAATTTGACTGTGTCGTAAACATGTGGCCAAACGCCTGTGATCGCTTTTCTTATGTATTGTTTATTTTTTTCAAACTCGCCGACGTGGAAAAGATGGAATTAATACCTGGGAATTAATCTTTTTTTATTGTTCAGAAACTGCAGGGCTCGGGGCCCCTCTTGTTGACAGAAGAAGAGAAGAGGACCCTGGTTGCAGAAGGTTACCCTGTGCCTAATAAACTCCCCCTCACTAAGACTGAGGAGAAGGCGCTGAAGAGAGTCCGCAGGAAGATTAAGAACAAGGTAAACTCCCCTACTTCTACTCTGTTTCTGCTCACAGAGCTTTGTCGAGATAATTCCTTCTCCGCAAGACATTAAGAAATCTGTTCTCACTCCCTTCTGATGGGGTCTCCACTCCATCCCTGTGTTTGCCATTTGGCCTTTTTCAAATCTGCCTGGAAGAGACCACCACTGTTTCTGACAAAACGGGCTCGTCTGTCCACAGTCATGGTGCATGCTGCTTCCACAGGTTCTTTGCAAAGACAACTGTATTCCCCAACACTCTCAGCCAGCTGCTCCTCAAATCTTTTCATCTTGCTAGCACAACGCCGAGCTTCTGGAATTGAAACACTTGAATTCCGCATGAATGAACACACTTACGGCATTCTGACCAGTCACACAATAGTGACAAAAAAGTTCAACAAAATCACAGAATTTGCGTCATGCAATCAGTAGTCACTGATTTCTAAAGTTCAAGCAACTTTTAGCGCCCGAGCATGCAGACTCTCAGCTGTTACCACGCCAAATTTAACTTAAGTTTTGGGTTATAATCGTTTTTGTGTTGGCTAACATTGATTAGCTGCAGCGGTTATCTTTGATAGTTTTGGCTTTAAAGGTTAATCAAGTATAGACAGTTAGTGGTTTATTTTCAGAGAGTTTCGTTCAAATCCATCCACTGGTTTATGATCTATTTTAATATATTTTAACAGTAAAGGCAAACCCATGCACACACAGACAAAAACTTTATTATAATAACAATCGTTTTTTTTGTTTGTTCAGATCTCAGCTCAAGAGAGCCGGAGGAAGAAGAAGGAATATGTGGAATGTCTGGAAAAGAAGTAAGGAGGAGAAGGAAAAAAAATAAAATATTTATTTTCCATTTCTTTTGCACTCCATTAGCTCACAGTTATATGTAGCTTCTTTCACTTTTCCTCCTCATTGCAGCTCCTTCAAATTACACCACTTTCAGCTCTTAGCGTGTAGAACTGAAACACATTTACATCTAAATATATCTGTAATAAAAACTGTTTCATGTCCGTCCAGCAGCTGGAAATGCTTTTATAACCACGGACACAGCAGAGAAATAAATTCAGAACTTCTCTTAGCTTTATTTTATTCTTTTGTCTATCTTTAGATGCCCAAGTTTTAGTCGAGTGACTTTATTTATTAAAATCTATAACCTTGCTCTTGATAAAGGGAAAAAATGAAACATTCAACTGACTAAAGAGGATTTAGCTTTGTGTAATGTAAGCTTGGCAGTAGCTGTTCAGACAGAAGTCAGTTTAAAAAAAAAAAAAACATTTCCGAGGTCTTCCCCACTGTTGTGGAGTGGAGTGAGACGTAAGAGCTCAGCTGAGGATCAAACTGGAGGCGAACTCAGGTCATTTCTGGTTTCTGTATTTATTCTACCCACGGGATGAAGATTTTATTGGCTGTCATCTTTGCTGTAGTTGTTGTGAATCTTTACCAAACAGATACAGCTGATGAGCGCTCTCGTTTTTTCGTTTTCTGGCCTTTCATTGTCATGGCTGAAGACCAGCAACCTGCTGAACACATGGGCTGAGCTCACCACCACTTTCCTGCCATGGAAAGTGAAAAAGAGATGAAAGTGTGGGTTTACTTATAACCTTTCATCACAATAAGAAACCACACTAAGCAGTTCATGCAGAATGTGAAATATATATAAAGTGTGTTTCATGTCAAAGTCTGGCTTATTGGAGAAATTGACACCATTGTTTTCCTCTATGTTTGGCAATAAAACTACTTCTCCCTTCTTTGTTTTAGTATAGTGATTTAGCCATTTAAATATCAGAACATTCAGCAGATAGGTGCTATGACATTTGGCTTCTGTAAATTTTATCCTACTAAGTATTTAACTTTATTTACAAATAATTCTCAGTAAAATCCATGTAAATTTCCTAGGTTCCTTTTTAAAACACTTTTCTCTTTGGCATCAACGCAGGCAAGCTATTTCTTTCTTCTATTGACATCGTAGCTATCGTTCTGCTACGTTTGGCTTTTAAGAAGCTTTTTTACTTACATTCAGCTTTTAGTTACTTTTTGATTCTTTTAGCTTTTAACTAGCCTTTTCCAACTTTCAGCATTTAGCTAATGATTTACTATTGTTAGCTTTCAGATATAATTTTGCTACTTTTAGTTAGCTTTCCTCCTTGAATCGTCACCTTATCGTGGTGGAGGAGTTTGTGTGCCTGAATGATCCTAGGAGCTATGGTGATGGGGGCATTGTCCCCCGGTAGGGTCTCCCAAGGCAAATTGGTCCTAGGTGACAGGCCAGACAAAGAATGATTTGAAAGACTCTTATGAACAGGAAACATAAAGGAACTCTGTGTCCCTTACCTAGACGTGGGTTACTAGGGCCCCACCCTAGAACCAGGCCTGGGGGTGGGGCTCGTTGGCGAGCGCCTGGTGGTCGGGTCTCTACTCATAGGGCCTGGTTCGGCTCAGCCCAAACGAGCTACATGGTTTGCCTTCCTGTGGGCCCACCACCTTGCAGGAGGGACCATACCAGTCGCTACTTGATGACATGGGCAGTAGCTAAAAGCTGGGACCTTGGCGCTCTGACCTTGGTTTACCACTTGGGACATGGAACGTGACCTCTCTGGTGGGGAAGGAGTCTGAGCTTGTGTGTGAGGCTGAGAGGTACCAACTAGATATAGACTGTGTCCGAATTCAGAGGCCGCATCCTCCGGAGGAACCGGCCTACCAGGTCTATGTGGGCCGGGTCTTCCAATGACAGCAAAGACCGGAAGAGAGTGGCTGTGAATTTGGCCGGTCTAGCCTTCCCTCCCGTACCCAGGCGTATGACATGTCGCCTAGCAACCGTGACGACGCTAAACAAGAGTTTAAAAAAATAAAAATATGTAAAAATTATATATATTATAAATTAGCAAAATTAGCTTGAAGGTAATACATGAAGAACTACGAGACCCGCCATACAAGCTAATTTTTGATTATTTCTGCAAATAACAGAATTCAATATAACAGAATAATAATAATATTAAAAACACGTCTTTGCAAACGACAAACTCCTAAAAACACAACCGCTTTAAACTTTTAATTTTTGTGCCGTCAGATTTTTATTTAAAACTGTACTCCGGTCTCGCTTCGTTCGCCATTGCAAGAAAACATATTCTCCCGGGTGGCCCGCAATGCATGCTGGGATATGGTGGGCCGGGAAGGAGCCACCCGACCCGTCCCTCAAATCGGGGCAAAACGAGGATGCATTTGTCGGCTGCGAGCGGAGCAGCCTCCAAATTTGGACAGCCTTCGGCGAGGCGCTGTGACGTAATTGGCCTTGAAATTCAGCCTCAGAAGGACGCAGCCTCTGAATTCGGACACACCCATAGTTGGGCTCATCTTGACGCATCGCATGGGTTCTGGAACCAATCTCCTCGAGAGGGGCTGGACTTTATTCTTTTCTGGAGTTGCCCATGGTGAGAAGTGCCGAGCTGGTGTCTACTTTTGGCCCCGCCGACTTTGTGCCTGTGTGTTGGAGTTTTCCCTGGTAGATGAGACTGTAGCTTCCCTTTGCCTTAGGGTGGGGGGACAGGCTCCAACGGTTGTGTGTGTCTACGCACTGAATAGGTGTCTAGAGTACCCAGCCTTCTTGGAGTCTTTAGCGGCGGTGCGGGAAGGTGCTCCAGCTGGGGACTCCTTTATTCTGCTGGGTGACTTCAACGCCCATGTGGGTAATGTGTGACCTGGAGGGGCGTGATTGGGAGGAACGGCCTCTCTGATCTGAACCTAAGCGGTGTTCTGTTGTTGGACTTCTGTGCTAGCCACGGTTTGTCCATCACAAACACCATGTTCAAACATAAGGATGTCCATAAGTGCACGTGGTGCCAGGACACCCTAGGCCGTAGATCGATGATTGACTTTGTAGTCGTATCATCTGATCTGCGACTGTATGTTTTGGACACTCTGGTAAAGAGAGGAGAGGAGCTGAGCTCTCAACTGATCCCCACCTGGTAGTGAGTTGGATCAGATGGCGGCGGAAGTTTCTGGACAGACCTGGTAGACCCAAACGAGTAGGGAGGGTTTGCTGGGAATGCCAGAAGAACCTGTCAGACAGATCAACTCACACCTCTGAGAGGACTTTAACTGGCTGAGGCAGGGGACATTGAATCCGAATGGGCCATGTTCCGTGCTTCAATTGTCAAGGCAGCTGCCTTGAGCTGTGGCCATAAGGTTGTTGGTGCTTCTCGTGGTGGCCATCCTCGAACTCAGTGGTTAGAGAGATTGTCAAACTGAAGGAGTCCTATCGGGCCTTGTTGGCTGGAAGGACTTCAGAGGCAGTTAAGGAGTTTCAGCAGGCCAAGCGGGCCTTAGCCCTGGCTGTTGTTGAGGCAAAAACTCGGATGTTGGATGAGTTCGGCGACACCGTGGAGAAGACTCTTGATCGTCTCTTAGGAGATTCTGGCAAACCATCCGGCGGCTGAGGCGTGGAAAGTAGCGCTTTACTAACACTGTGTTCAGTGGGGTGCTGTTGACCTCAACCAATGATGTTGTCGAGAGGTGGAAGGAATACTTCTCAGACCTTCTCAATCCCACTGGCACGTCTTCCATTGAAGGAGCAGAGCCTGGGGACTTTGGGTTTGATCTGTCCATAGATAGATAAAGATAGATGGATAAATCTTTGTCATTGTCACAAGAACAACAAAATTTAAAAAGTGCCATCAGTCAGTGCATATGCTTAAAACCAAAAATAACTGTCTCACAATTTACACACAATGTAAGAAATAAATAACAAATAACTGATTAAAAAAACTAATGAATAAGAATAGCCACATTCTCACACACATCATACATAATGATTAATGGTTGTTTTTGATCGCATTTAGTTTTGTTATTGCTATCACGTAAAAACTGTCTCTGAGACGGTTGGTTCTTGTTCTGATTGCTCTGTATCGCCTGCCTGAAAGCAACAGTGTAAACAGAATGTCCGGGGTGAGAAGTGTCCTTTGTGATGTGGTGTTCTTTTTAGACAGCGGTCGCTGTGCAAGTCCTCCAGTGAGGGGAGAGGGCAGCCAATGATTGTTTGGGTTGTATTCACAACCCTTTGGAGAGCTTTCCTTTGAGCCGCAGTGCTGCTGTTATACCATACGCAGATACAGTAAGTCAAAGTCTCCATAACTGGGGCTGAGGTTGCTGAGGAAGTTAAAAAGCTCTGAGGTGGCCGGGCTCCGGGAGTGGACGAGGTCCGCCCTGATTTCCTTATGGCTCAGGGTGTTGTGGGGCTATCTTGGTTGACACCTCTTTGCAACATTGTGTGGGCATCCGGGACAGTGCCGTTGGACTGGCAGATTGGGGTGGTGGTTCCTCTCTTTAAAAAGGGGGACCAGAGGGTGTGTTCCAATTATAGGGGCATCACTCTCCTTAGCCTCCCCGGTAAGGTGTATTCAGGGGTGCTTGAGAAGAGAGTCCAATTGATGATCGAACCTCAGATTCAGGAACAATGCGGATTCCGTCCTGGTCGTGGTACACTGGACCAGCTCATCACCCTCACTAGGGTTCTTGAGGGGTCGTGGGAGTTTGCCCATCCAGTCTACATGTGTTTTGTGAACTTGGAGAAGACATTCAACCGTGTTCCTCAGGGAAAACTGTGGGATTGTGGGTCGGTTGTTACAGGCCATTCAGTCCTTATACAATCGGTGCGAGAGTTTGGTTCGCATTGCCAGCAATAAGTCAAACCCCTTCAGGGTGGGAGTTGGACTCCACCAGGGTTGCCCGTTGTCAC
>JAVKLF010000077.1:8372031-8385177 GCA_034783495.1 Millerichthys robustus | reverse complement strand
TCAGCTCTCACTGGAGAGGTTTGCAGCCGAGTGTGAAGCGGCTGGGATGAGGATCAGCACCTCTAAATCTGAGTCCAAGGTCCTGAATCGGAAAAGGGTGGATTGCTCTCTCCGGGTTGGGGATGAGGTTCTGCCTCAAGTGGAGGAGTTCAAGTATCTTGTGGTTTTGTTCACGATTAAGGAAAGAATGGTGCATGAGATTGACAGACAGATTGGTGCAGCTTCTGCAGTTTTGCAGACTCCGTAACAGTCTGTTGTGGTGAAGAGGGAGTTGAGCTGTAAGGCGAAGTTCTCTGTTTACCGGTCGGTATACGTTCCTACCCTCACCTATGGCCACAAACTCTCCCTTAGCGATAGGGTGAGAAGTTCAGCTATCCGGAAGAGACTCAGAGTAGAGCTGCTGCTCCTCTACATCGAGAGGAGCCAGTTGAGGTGGTTGGGCATCTGTTAAGAATGCCTCTCGGACGCCTCCTTAGGGAGGTGCTCCAGGCATGTCCAACTGGGAAGAGACCCCGGGGAAGACCCAGGACATGCTGGAGAGACTGTCTCTCGGCTGGCCTGGGAATGCCTTGGAATTCTCCCAGAAGAGGTGGCTGGGGAAAGAGAGGTCTGGGCCTCCCTGCTCAAGTAGCTGCCCCCGTGACCCGACTTGGATAAAGCGGGAGATAATGGATAGTTCGCTTTTTGTAACCTTTATTTAACTGTATGCTTATTTTAGCTTTTAATTAGCTTTTTATTCTATTAAGACAACCATTTGCTACTTTTAGCTTCTAGCTAATCCTCTGGTACTTTTTGGCATTTTTTAGTTTTAGCTTTTAGCTAGCATTTTAAATTTTTTGAGCTAGCCTTCTGCTTCTTTTACATTTTAAGCTACTTTTCTGCTACTTAAAGCCTTTGACTATAGACTTTTGCTAATTTTGGCTTTTAGTTGGCATTCTGCTTCTTTTAACTAACTAGCATCCATCCATTATCCTAACCTGCTTCTTCCTTTCAGGGTCATGGGTGTCACTGGTGCCTTTATCCAGCAGTCACAGTGCGAGGGGCGGGGTTAACCAGGACAAGTCGCAAGTCCATCACAGGGCCTAACTAACTAGCAGTGTACTGTTTTTTTTTGTTTTTTTTTAAATATGAATTTTGCTAGGTTTTTGCTACTTTTAGCAAGCTTTTTGCTATTTTAGCTTCTTTGAGTGATTTACTTTTTCCTAGAGTTCTGCTCCTAAAAACTGTTTAACATTTTATTTTAACTTTTTCAGTAAATTCACCTGTCATTCAGCTTTACTGAAAGCAGCTGAAACAGACTTTTTTTCACAAAAAATAATTTATTTAGTTATAACTAAATCAAGTTGCCTTTTGCTACAAAAAGAAACATTTTTTCTTTACTGATGCTCCAAAAGGATGAAATGATTTGATGATCCCTTCAGAAAGAAACATGAAAACCTGTGAAAATCTGTGTGTCACAACCAAACATGGTTGAAGATGAGAAAGGTTAACAGATGGAGGAAGAGATGAGCAAAATAATGGTTGATATTAGAGATTAGAGGGAGGTTACAGCAAAAAAAAAGGACTGAGTCATCCTCCTTTTTGCTTTTTAACATCATGTTTCCCAAAACCTAAGTGACTAATGAAGACGCTTAATTATTTGATGTAGACATGACAAAAACAACTGGAAAGAAAGACTCATAACAACCACAGCACGACTCTTTACAGAGTGAAATAATCAAAACAAGAAATAACCAGAATCTGTGTCCCCAACAGGGTGGAGAGTTACACTTCAGAAAACGGCGACCTGTGGAGAAAAGTAGAAAATCTGGAGACTGCCAACAGGTGAGGTTTGCACCTTGCAGAGACACCTTATAAAGCTGCTGTGCTTTTCTAATTGTGTTGACGTTTTGGCTCGCTGACGGCTGCAGCGTGTTTCAGAAGATATCATCATGTGTGAGAGATTTAGTGGAGGATAAACAGAAATCGATCTGCTCCCTGGAGTAAAGCACACAAAGCCGCTGCTGGCTCCTCTGTTATTATAACCGTATAAAAAAAAACATTCTGCTTTTATCCTGAAGGGGCTGGTTAGTTGGGTGGGTGGATGGTGGAGCGGGTAAAGAGGGTCTGTCTGTGGCTGCCCCAGCCTGTCATTAAAGTAACAGCAGCTTTCATCACGGAAGGCAGCCCCCTCCCTTCCCAACACACACACACTGACGTTCAACCATCACACGGAGGAACAATGACTTAGCACAAAGTGGGGAAACACGAGTCAACGTGCTCACTCCCTTTAAAGTCCAGGTCTAAAATAGGATTTTAAATGAGAGAACTAAATGTAAAATTCTAAAAATGACCTGCATGCAGTTATTAGTGGTCATTTTGTTCTTCATGCAAGTTTTAAAAAATTTTTTATTTTATGTTTAGAAAAAAAAATCTCATTTAATTTAAGTCAGGATTTGAATCAAAACGTTTGTCTAGGACACAAAAATAGGTTCTGAATATGTGGCGTTTAACTTAGCACACAATTTGTTTCAGCTAAAGTAAACCCCCCAGATCCAGACCTTTTTGAAGTGTGATCCCGTATAAAGGTTATGAACAATTAACGTCTTACCTGTCGAACATAGCTGTTTGGTTTGATGAATTGGAGTTTAATCGTGTTTGAATTGACGACCTCTGGGTAAGACTTCACACCTAGTTTAACCATGTTCCAACTATAAGTCAGAAAATCGTTTGGATTTGCAAATTGTTGTATTATTGTTATTATTAGCAATACAAGGCAATAACAATATAAATAATTGTGTTCTGTGCTTTTAAAGGTTCATATTGGCAAATATAAAATCAAACACAATCATCCTGAACTACATCAAATAATGCAATTTGAAAGCAATTACTCTGGCGAATTTTCCAGATGTGTTGATTTGCAGGTCCGTACTCATTGTAAACAAAGCACTCGGATTGAATCCAAGAACCACGCAAGTCACATGACTGTCAGGTCTGACTTCCCGAGTCAGAATTCCAATTTCAGGGGACATTACTGTTGATTTATTTGCACTTGGGTTGGAAAATTTGCTTTCCAAGTATAAATAAAACACATTATTATGATATTCATACAGGCTGCATGAGACATGCTACAGCTAGCTGCTGCTGGTAAAACACCCATGTTCATTTTGGTCAGATTAGCTCATTAGTCTAGTCAGAAATGAGGTCATTTAATCTAAAACGGGTAAGATATTAGTTGCTCATATTATGCTCTTTTCAAAAAAATCGTACTTTAAATATACTTGACCTTGAGTCAGAAATTATAATTTTAAATGTGGGGTATTTAATCCTTCTCTCAGCCAGTGGGACAAGTAAAAAGTGGTGTATATTTTAAGCAGCAATAACTTGAGCTGTAAATCACTGCGGTCGGACTTCAAAGACTTGTGTCTATGATGCTGCGGAGCATCATCCCACGTGAGTTTATTGCAGCTGGCAGTTTCTCTGCTACAGTCTGGATTGTGTCAGACTTCAGTATGGAAATATGAATCACTACATTTCTGGATTGTTTTAATTTGCCGTCTAAGTATCTGACTAAGTGTCTTATTAAACGCCCCTCAAGCTACTTTAAGCCTTATTTAACCTTCTGTTTGGGGATAACTGGCTCGCTGTCTTCACCTGGTGGTCACAGTTTGCCTCACAGCCGCAGGAAGCGTATACCATCGGAGCCCTGCTCTCCAGATCCCACTGCCCTCCCTTTTTTGTGATTTTACAGACGCCGTGTTCTTTAGCCGCTCTGGCCGAGTGACTGAACAGTAAATCACGCCGAAGTTTAGCTTAGAGACCTGATAATGAAAACCGTGCTCCGATGGGGCGGGGTGTTTAGGTGAAGCGGAGCGTGGGTTCTCTTTGCTTGTGGTGCAGTGGGTAGAGAGGGGAGCCGTGTGGGAGCGCACTGTGGGAAGCTACATATTGATTAAAGAGGAGCCATTCATCAGGCCTTCAGTATCCTGAAATTCTCCTCTCAGTCTGCGAGGTGACTCTGTTTCATCTTCCTGTTTGTCTCTTTAGGTCTCTCCTGCAGCAGCTGCAGAAGCTTCAGTCGCTGATTTCAGGAAAAGTCATACCTCGTTCTTGTAAAATGGCCTCGACTCAAACGGGAACGTGCCTCATGGTAAAACATTGTTACATCGCTTTAAAAATATGAAAAAAGATATTTCTCTTCAACTTACGGCAGTATTTACCGTAATGTCTACGATTTAAACTTTGGTGTTGTTGGAATCTTGAAAGTAAAAAAAAGGAGCAGCTGCTTGAGGCAGGGGTGTCAACCTCAGTTAAATAAGGGAGCCAAAATTAAAAACTTGGTCTTAGCTGAGGACCGGTTTTCGTCATATTTATTAAAAAAAACACAATATAAAACTGATCTTGAATTTTGAATTAAAATAACATACTTTTCTATAGAATTCAACTTTTCTAGAAAGAATGCATGTCAAAAGTTTAAACACAAATCTTGTGTGATTTGTTAAGACTCGACGTATGTGTTGGGAATGACTCAGCTAATAAATAATAATAATGATAAAAACACACATTTAAGCAGCTTTTCTGTTGCTCTGATTTGTTTTTGCTAACTATTTTCAGACACCAGACATCTTTTCTTGGTTGCATAAGTCTGATTGGTCCAATTCAGTTTTGTTTTTTTGCTTCCTCCAGGTCAAAATAGAAAAAAAAAACAGGTTTGAATTTAGTTTCAATTTCAAAGTTGACCTGTAAGCAGAGCTTTGTGTTTTTTAAACAAAACTAGAACTGGAAAACAAGTGGCGGCCAGTAAGTGGTTAAAAGTCTGGCCTAAATGTAAAACGAGTTAAGAGATGCACAGAATCTTTCTGTTTGAGTTAAATTCAGAATCTGTGACTGTAGATGAAATAGTCAGGTAAAAAGTCTGAAAAAAAGGAAAAAACTTTTTTCTGATCGCTCACACGGGGTCTTCTCTCTGTACAGATGGTGGCCCTGTGTTTCATCCTGGTGTTGGGCTCCTTCTCACCCTGTTTCTCTCCTCTGTCTTCTCTTTCTCACTCCTCCTCTTCCTCTCACTCCCCACCCTCCTCTCATCCGTTGCCGTCAGCGGACCTCTACACGACCAGTCAGGGTACGTACAGATCGCTACTCGGCAAAGTTTGGGTTGTTTTGAGTATTTTTAGGTGGGTCTAGCTTAGATATTGTTACAAAAACCTTTTAAAATACAAGCAAACCATAGGTATTTAGTCTGAAAAGAGGTCTCCGATTCCATGTCTGAGTGCCTTTAAAAAAAAATTCATCCTAGACGGTTTTGACTTTTGTTCTCTGCATTCCATTTACTTTCTTTAACCACTCACAGGTACGTAAACCCAGATGTAAAGCGGACATACCACTCCTGTCTGCCAGCAACCATTGTCTGAATGAGCACTAAAATCCTCCCTAAAATCGTTGAAATTAGCCTTTTTTTTTTCTTTTTTTGTCTAAAGCCTCATAGCTACTTGAAGTCACAACATCTCTACCCTAAATAAGCTATTTTTTGGCAAATATTTTGAATTACGTGCCCTTATTCTGGCTTTTTAGAACTCACCACAAATAAAAAAGGAAAAAAATAAGTGTTTGGGACGATGGAATCAAAAGCAGCCAGGAATAAATATTAGGAATGCATATTCTTTGTGTGTCGCAGTCCGTTCCCGCAGCCTGCTCTTCTACGACGAACAGGCTCCGCTGGAGGAGAGTTTGGTGCCATCAGGCGGCGAGAGGCTACAGTCAGAGAGCCACTCCCACATCCAGACGCGCCGACACACAGCCGAAGTCCAGAGGAACCGGACCAACTTAGACAAAAGGTGCCAAACTCCTCTGAAGCTGCGAGCTTTACACTCCGCTTCAGACTCTGACTGTCTGCTCTTCTTTTGTCTTCTTTAGAGAAAACAAACCGGGCGATGCCTCTGAGGTTTTCTGACTGGAGGAGCTTCTCCCCTACTGAAAAAAAGTCCCCAAAATGCTCCACGGTTGCAATTGGTCTCAAATCAGCCTCCACGTTCCTCTGACCCATCAGCAAATCAGCCATACCTCCACATCTTTCATCTCTCTGCTCAAACAATCTGAATTTAAAAAAGGCAAGTTGTCGTTGAAATTTCAGCTTTTATGCACTAAAAATCTCATCCCGTCATATTTAAATTAAATACACAATAACTTTAAAACGTCAAGTTTAAAGAATTTTGTGTGAAAAATAACCAATAAATGCCTTAATTTGTTTTTTCTTATAGAAAAACCTAAAATGGCATTCTGGGAAATATGGTTAAATGTTACAACTTTTACCTATTCTATAAAAAGAAGTTTGTTTTTTTTAAAAAACATTTTCCCTCTGACGTGCTTTTTTTAAAATTTATCAAAGGGCTCATCCTTAACCTGTTTTGGCTAACTTTAACCTTAAATTATTTTTCATTATTTCTAGAAACAAACCAGAAAATGGTTTTAAAAAAGTTTCAAATATTAAATTCCAAGTTTAATTAATTAATGTTAAATCTGAACTAATGATGATGAATGAAACTAAATTTGAGTCATTTTAAAAGTGCCTTCCATATTTTTTTAAGTCTAAGTTTGGCCTTTAAATGATAGAACAGATCATTCATTTCTGTTTATTCCTGAGAAAATATTTGCTCAACGTGTCATCAGAAGTAAAAAGTAAAGTTTGTGGTTAACTTTTAAAACCTTTTAATGTTTTTGGATGCACACTTAGTTGCAAAACTGGCAACTAGATTTCTTAACCGTTCATCTGAATTTCTCGACATAATATGAATTAAATCCATCTTCTGTTTATTCACTTCCATTTCTGTTTTTGGAGGCCTTTTTAAGAGGGTAAGAAACATAAAATTATTATTTTTTTAACTATAAATTGTAAATGTAATATATTTGCAGTACCACCAAAACAGCATATTTAATTTATGCAAGAAAAAAAAATCTGAACTTATTTTTAAAGTTAGTTTATCTTATTGTTTCCATTTTTAAAAAAAATAACGCTTTAAAAACACAACAAAAATACAACTTAATATATTGTGTGTCAAAAACAGCAAGAAAAAAAAGACTGGGAATCGTCCGTTTGACATTTAGGATGATGCAAAGCTTTACGGAATTCAAAGAAAAACTTTAACACAATCTGATTTTGTCTCTTAACTGTAATACAGTGTTGATGTTAGGCTGATGTCGTATGAAAGCAGGTCAAACGAATTACTTTATACAATTAAACTGCAAAAACAAACATATTTCTGCTCTTAAACGTTGATTTCCAAGTAAAAAGTTACGTTTGAGCTCCTGAACGAAACAACAAATTGGTGATAAATGTGCTCATACGATAGCAGTCTGTGTTGTATTTATTCATTGTTTGTAGAAAGTCTGTATATATTGATGAAGCCAATCAGGGAACTGAAACATTCCAGGAGAAGTAACACCACTAGCTTTTGTTCATCGATTAAACGTTCTTTTTTATTTTTTTTTTTAAATCACCACTATCCATCATGAAACAGCGCCCTCCTTTCAAAGTTAAACGTTACGGTGTTGCTTCAGAATAAAAGCCATTTAAACAAATAGTTCAGCGTTATCACAGATTTTCTGTGTTTGTCTGTTCGGTTGCGTAAACAAAAAGCCCCAACATTTTCTCTCTGATGTACATAAACAATAACTTCATGTGTAGTTGTTGTAAATAAGGGCCTACTTTATTTTCTTTAAAAAATTTTTTTTTTGTATTTGTGTCATAACCCTGAATTTTAACCTGTGGAATTTCTTGTGTGGACAATTTTAAAAAGAAGAGGGATTTTGTTTTGGAGAAAATTAAAAAAATATTAATAATAAAATGAAAGGGGTGGGGCTTTTTTATATGTAAAGAAACCTGGACGACTGCAGCTGTTTCAGCTCTCCATGAATATTTAAAAGGTATCTGAATGTCCTGAGAGAGTAAGCAAGCACTTCCACAGAAGGGTCCTGTTGTTCTGAAATGTGTCCTGTTGTATAGCTTCCTGCATGTTCCTCCATATACAGATATGTTATCTTAGTGTAGTCAGTAGAGTAGAAACGAGCAAAATATTAAAAAACTGCATCAGCAACACTGTGTCTGAAGACTTCATTGTTCTTAATGCGGCTTTTGTGATATTCATTAAGGCGCGTGTTTCAGCTGAAGTGTTTCAGGATGATCTGTTTCCGGAGCTCCTCCGCCTGGCTGTCGCGGTCCTCGGGTCTCTGCTCGGGGCCCTTGGGCTGCTCGAGGGGCTCCGTCCTCTCCAGGGTCCAAGCGTCCAGTCCAGATTGGAGAGAGGCGTTGTGGAGGACGCAGCAGGCCAGGAAGATGGACGAGCTCTTTTCTGGAGAATACTGCAAACCAAATATGGAGACAAAGACTTTTACACACAAACTACTGCGTCAAATGTACCAACAGTAGGCTTTAAAAATGCAACATACTAAATTATTACACTACTATTCCGTGTAAACTCTGATTTATCTTATACAGTTGATAAAAAAATACCTGTAGGCATCCTTTGGTGCCATCCAAACATCTGAATCTGGTCTGAATTGCCCTGAACGTTCTGTCTACGATCTCATGTGTCGTTGCATGAGACAGATTATATTGAAACTCAGCCGGGGATTCAGGACACTCGACTGGGGTCATCAACCACTTCCTCAAAGGATAACGGCCGTCGCCTTCGGAGAGCAAACAAAAATAAGAACTAAGGCCCTGAAATCTCAAGTCTGACAATAATGAGGCCATATTTTTTACCCAGCAGCCATCCCTCCTCAATGTCCTGCAGCTGCTTGCAGACGGCTGACCTCTCCAGAACGACCGTGTCTTCGAGTCCGCCAGGCCACTGCGTTTCGGCACTAAGTAGCAACCCTCGGGCGTCGCAAACCAGCTGACAGGCTACAGAGTGGAACCCTTTCTTATTCACGTACGAGGAGTCTTCGCCGTTCGGGGCTTTGATGGCAACCTGGAGGCGAGACAAAATAGTTATGTAATTCCAATAAAATAATCAGATTAGGAGTAATGCGTGCACACGTTCAGGCATTACAACCTGAACACAATCCAGAACCCCGATGACTCCTGGAAACCCTGCACCCCTCTGAAACTCCTGAAAGGACTGCTCTCTGCTGGCAAGATCTCTGGAAAATGTGGTTTTGTCATCATTACCCCACCTTTAACATTAGAACTAAAGCAGTCTGATAAACTGTGGGGCAACAAAGTACCTGTTGAAGGTGATAAACTGGGGTACTTTCTCCACCAATGCTTTGGTCACATTGGACACACACCTGGACATGGATGCCTGGCTGATCCCTATCGTGTCCCCCATAGATGTCTGGAATGAGCCTGATGTGTAGAAACCCAACGCAGCCAAGACCTGTACCTCAGGACTGATGGCTCTGGACCTCTGGGTTCGTCTGCTCAGAGCCTGGCATAAGAAAAAAATAATAATTACTGCATGCAGACTTCCTCAGGATACAACTGGGCTTAGAATTACACACCTCTCGGAGCAATTCCACCAGGTACAAGATGAAATTTCTTGGAAAGCCAAAATGTGTGAAGAGGAAATGATCCGAGACAGAGTCCAGGTCGAAGCGGTCCAGCGTCTTGTGGCCTCGACCGTGTAAGAGCAAATCACAGTCTAAGATTGCTATGGGGATGGCCATGCTAAGAAGAAAAGATAATGTTCAGTTATAAGCTTGTTACAAATTTTGATTTCTACACTACTATTTACAGATAAATACTTGAGTAGAATGATGACAAAATACACAAAGTGGCAACTAAACACATATGGACTGAAATCAACTGTAAAAATAACCAAAGTAAGGCACAATGATACCTTTACAGTCAAAATTAAAAACAATGGCCTAAAATATGCGTATACTCACAAATTTCATACAATTTCTCCTGGTTCCACCTTCAAATATGTGGGACACTAAAAGTGCCACAAACTAAAAAGCCAGCAGCTCGTTTGTATACAAAAAATATATACGCTTGTTCATTCACCGCTTGTTCATTCAATTTTTAAAACTTTAAAAAATGGGTGTTTTAAACTCAGAATTTGATGTTTTAAACCCTTATCGAAATGCCCCCAAAATACTATGCTAACTAGCTCTTAGCTAACTAGCTTCTTTGAGCTAACGTTTTTAACTTATCGTTATCCTGAATATATTTTTACTGATAGGCGAAGGTAAATTACTTTAAAGCAAACTCGGAGCAAATTTTATACAATATTAACCAAAACGCTTACCTTCAAATAAGCAGCGTTTGGCAACCAAAACAAGGCACAGAAACATATACTGCGATCCGCTGTCGCAGATTCAATGCAAAATGTCAGAGATTTGTTTTGCAATTCGTGCAGATTTACTTCAGATGAGTTAAACGTGTTTTGATGTTGTCAAAACGTATTTTGACACTATCATTTTTTTTATTATGTAAGAAATTCATAAAAATAATTTAACGAAAGTGCCATTGAGAAATTGAGGTTACACAAACACGTCGACATGGTGAAGATAAACAGAGAAGTAGCGCAGCGCCTGCTGACGTTATGTAGCTCTCAAATTGACGTACGAATGCTCGTAGAAAAGACTGTTGGTGTCTTTTTTAATTAAATATACTCGTTTATCATTGAAGGCTCATCGTCAAGGAAGCAGCTAATGTGAGCTTTGCCTGTTTTTCATGTAAAGCTTTTTAAACGTTGTTAAGCAAGTCGGCTAACGTTAGCTATAAGCTACTTGAGCAGTGAGTCACTCTTCAGTCCCTCTGTAGGAGCTCCGAATTGTAAACAAACATTAATTATACCAGAAATGTCTATGATTGCGATTTTATTTTTGATAAGTGGTGTAGTGCAAAATATAATAACTGTCATGTTTTATTATAAACGACCTCAGAACGTTATTCCTTAATTTTCGATCAAGCGAGCAGGCCTTTTTTGAGACTGTAAGGATTCAAAACAACTGTGATAAACAAGTATTTTTTTACTAGTAAAATTGAAATTGTTCTTTGTTAATGTGTTCTATTTGGAAACCGTTTCAAATATTGCCCTCCAAGGGACACAATTTGTTCAAAAGTAGTTTATTTGTCATGTTTGGCACTGATTTGTCAGTTGCTTAGTAAAGTCTATTTTTGTCTTTTTTATGAAACAAATTTACCTTTGCTATTTATGTCAAGGCTCTATCATTAAAATGTTTGGGCACCCGATTTTAAACGTCTTACGAGTTTTTGAATATGTTTCGTCAGAATGTTTGTCTCACAGGAATCCATTCATCTAATTCATAATCTGCCACTTGAATCAGAGTTGGGTTGCAGGGCAGCAGCTTGAACAAGAAAGCCCAGACATTTCTTTTTCCACCTCTTTGGGGTAAATTCCATGACCTTTTCACATCAGCCTATAGGTTGTAGGACTCCTCACCATATCTCTAAGGGAGTGTCCAGCTATCTTGTGGAGACAACTCATGTCAACAGTCTGTATTGGTGATCTTTTTCATTTGGTTACTACCCAAAATTTGTAACCATAGGTGAGGGTAGATATGAAAGTCTACCCGTCAACAAAGAGCTTCGTCTTGCAGCTCAGCTCCCTCTTCACTTACAACGAAACAGCATAGAATTCGCAAGAAGCCATGAAACCCTCTGCTTTGAACTTCTAAGAGGAATCATGAACCAGTTTTTTTCCAAATGATTTGTTTCATCTGATTGCAGGTTTGTGACAACATGGACAGTGACCTGAGTCCACAGGATAAAAAAGACTTGGACAAGTTCATCAAGTTTTTTGCCTTGAAGGTAAGAAACTTGTTTGGTTTGTTCTGAGCTATTTATTATTACTTTATTTTAATTGTGGACTTAAAAGCTCTGCCTGCTCAGGGTGCTAAAAATAACACTCCTCTCATTTTTTTACCTTTATTCTGGATGGAAATGTTGATGTCTATGTGAAGTGGTACTGTGAGGATTGTTCATTACGCCTGTCTGTATATCTGTTTAAAAAAAAAAAAATCATTCTTATCTCTTTGTGAGTCTTTTGACGTCACTTTGCTGCTGTTGCACAGAAATTTTCCCGTTGTGGGACAATAAAGGTGATTTCTTCTTCTTCTTTTCTGTAGACTGTCCAGGTGATAGTCCAAGCTCGACTCGGAGAGAAGATCTGCACTCGCTCATCTTCATCTCCCACTGGCTCAGATTGGGTAAAACAGCTCTTTGTTTTATCTTCTGTTGTAAAATAGTTTCAATTTTTAACATTTTTTTAACCCTCCTTCTAGTTTAATTTAGCCATCAAAGACATCCCAGAGGTCACTCATGAGGCCAAGAAGGCGCTGGCCGGTCAGCTTCCAGGCATCGGCAGATCCATGTGTGTGGAGATCTCCCTGAAAACATCAGAGGTAAAACCCCATTTCAGACCCCCCAAAACAACACAGTGGCTGGAACCTAACAGTTATATTTAGTTAGATTTGTTTTTGTTTTTACATGAAAATCATAGGAGTCTTGTCTTTTTTGATGTTTCTGTCTCTATTTTTGTCAATCAGGGCGACTCGATGGAGTTAGAAACTTGGTGCCTGGAGATGAATGAAAAGTGAGCAGCTTTTTTCTATTTATTGCTGTTGAATTTTTAATGAAATAAATAGTTTGTATCTCTGTAAAGCTGTAGGTGAAGCACACGTGTTGTCAAATCTACAGAGGAATAATTCCCTGCGCAGATGTGAGCTCGTTTCAGATACGACTCAGCTGCTTTTTTTAAAAATAAAATATCTGGTCCTCCTGCAGGTGTGATAAGGACATCAAGGTGTCCTACACCGTTTATAACCGTCTCTCTGTCCTGCTGAAGTCTCTGCTGGCCATCACCAGAGTAACACCTGCCTACAAACTGTCCAGAAAGCAGGGACATGACTACGTCATATTATACAGGTGATCCATCCTGCTCTCCTGAGGAAACTTTATTCAAACTATTGAGAATTTCGACCTGTATCTGAATGCTGCCTTTTGTTGTAGGATTTACTTTGGGGAAGTCCAGCTGAGTGGATTAGGAGAAGGTAATTTTAGTCCCACTCCTTGTCTTTAATCGCTATAAGCTCTACAAGTTATTTTAAAACCATGCTCAGTTTTTTTTTTTGTTTTGAAGATTGTTGCTTTTTTTAAAGTGCCAGTTTTCTGTTCACATGCATGTTAGAATAGAATAAAAA
>JAVKLF010000077.1:8288374-8299256 GCA_034783495.1 Millerichthys robustus | reverse complement strand
TTATAGTCTGAAAAATACTGTATATCCCAAAAATAACGCAAGGCAGGAGCTTCTTTCATTTCCATTTATTCCACTCGCAGAGGGGACAAATTTAGTTTTCATCAACATTGACAGTCTGCAGACCTGTTGGAGAAAAAAAAATAACATTGAAATACATTTACTCCTAAAAAAAGCTTGACAAGGTAAACAGCATATTTACCTTTGCATGTGGTGACAGGAACGTACGTCACCAGGGTGTACAGTTTGTTGGGAGAATCCTCATCCTCGTTACGCTTCCTGGACAGCCGAACGCGCATCCTATACGGAACGTTCCTGGAAAACAGCGGACGTTGAAATTATAATCAGATCATACGTGTTTACAGCTAAACCCTTCACCACCAGGTTAGTTCAAGTTTATTCAAGTAAAACTGTAAACAGCAAATCAAAAAACAGCTAAATTAAAACTCCAACATACTACACACTAAATCATAAATAAGACAGGCCCAAAGCAGAAACCCAAATCTAAAGCATGGTCTGACCTGACTCCTTTGCTCCACACAGCCTTGTTGAGGCGAGTGTCAATGCGAACATCTGGAGTTCCCATCTCCTTCATGGCAAACTTGCGGATCTCTTTAATGGCGCGGGGAGCCCTTTTCTTGAAACCGCTGTAAAAATCACCCAAGTTAATTTATTAACTTTGTGGTTGCAAATCAATCTGCTTGGTGCAACTGTCTAGAAAATTTTAAAGGCCCAGTTTAGCCCCACACAGCTGATGAGCCAAACACAAAGAGCTGTAGTTTTTCCTCTTGTAAATGTGTGGAAAAAGCCAGCCTTTGTGTGTCTGGTTTACCAATTTATAGGCACTTTTATCCCAAGGGGAAAAAATTATTACAAAAAAAGTAATTTACAATACGACTGTACAGTAAACAGTTGTGAAGGCAGGGAACTCGCATCAATGTGTTGTGAATTAAATAATATTTTTTTTTAAATCACATGTCAAGCAGTCACAATATAACATATTCATCAAATTTACCTAGTAACCATAACTTTATTATTTCACTCACAAAAAAATGTTTAAAGCACCACAATGACAGCCTGATTTCAGACAGAATGTGTGTCATAACAGCAGTCAACTCAATCGAATGGGGAACCAAAGCGAAGCTGTGGTGTTTAAGCTGCTCTTCAGAATGTTGGCCACCAGATGGCGCCAAAGACAAAGCTTCATTTGGCCAACACTAGTTTGAAGTGACAGTTCTTAACTGATGAAATGACAAAAAATTTGAAATTGCACATATCAAAAATACAGTGCACAGTCAGTAATTGGTGATTTGTTTTAGCCAAACAAGTACTTCATGCTCTATAAACATCTACAGTACAGCTACCATACAGCATATTACAATATGCTGAATGGTAAAACACAGACACAAGCTAATTAATGTTTTTAAACAGAACATTTGTGCTTACTTTGGATTCAAAGAACTTGCTATAAAGCAGAGGAGGAACCATACTGTCAGGAGGACTTAGGGTGTTGTCACACCTGACAGTTCAGTATGCTTGTTTTGATTGGGGACCAAAATTGCAACATTTGTTACATTTTCAGCTGGTGCAGTTTTCTTTCACACTGCACTGTCCACTGCCTCGGAGCAACCTTTGTATCCCCTCGCCTGTGGTGGCGCTGCAACAAAAGCCACTGAAGGCAATGACACAAAAACCAAACAATGTTATGGATTTTTAGCATTTAAGCCTCCCGTCAGATTAAGTTTGTAAAAAGAGACATTTTTGAAAGAGTTGCTCAGTTATATATGTAACCGAGCAACAATAACTCGCATTGTATTTCTTCAGACTCTAAAAGCCACAGATTTAACAAAAAAAGCTGCATTGGACCACAATTCTTCACAGCACCAAAGCTTCATACAGTCACTAACATTACGTTAACTTTGACTTTCATATATTTAAAACCAGAGGTTCAAATTGCATGGGCTGACAGTTTTGTGGGTGGGAAAATTTGTAATATTTTTCTTTTGCATCTATGAATTCCTCTTTGCTTCTTACCTGGCTAAATTAAGCCTAAAATAAATAAAACTACCTACATGCAAAATGTTTCCAACCACTCAACTGCATTTTTGAACCAGCTGCACTATTTCATGCTCTAATATCAGCTAAAATCCCTGTTTCCAAACTATGTTACAAGAACCACTGAGGGGGCTTGGCATACGTTTATTGGCGTTCTGCAACGTAAGTAGATGGTAACAAAAACAGCTTGGTTTATAAATCAGGGTTAGACAATCAAGTAGCCAATTTCCTTGTTTATGTCACTCAGTCTCATTAAAATGTCCCAGTAGAACATCAATAAGGGCCATAGAAGTGTTTTTGGGATAACGTACCATGTTCTGAAGTAGAACTTGTTACCAAAAGTCTGAGAACCACTGATTAAAAAAATCCAATACACTCCATCAGAAAATGTAATGTTCTTGTAGTACTCACACTCCATGAATGCGCTTGTGAATATTGATGGTATACTCTCTGGTCACAACTTCATTGATGGCAGAACGTCCCTTTTTTTTCTCTCCTTTCTTGGTTGGGGCCATCTGAGAACGACATTCAAACACAAACTATAAGTATAACTAATAGCACATCACGTTGGAATGAAACAAAGTCGCTGCTTCGTTGCATTTAAGCAGAATGAATAGTGAACGAAGCTAGCGTCTCAATTGAGCCATATATAAACATAAAACATTACCACAAATACGCTGATATACAATATACGAAATGAATTTAGAGAATAAATAATAAGAATCAATAGCTTAGCCTAAATCTGGAGTTTAGCATTTACAGCATGGCAACAGTACAAACAGCAGAACAAAAGTAGCGGCGGTTAGCAGTGCTAACAGCATCTGTACGCCCTGCGTTGTTTGCGTCGTTTTATCAAAACAGTAAACATTTATCCGTCTCAAAAACACAAACAGCACATAACACAAGGTTTCTATATACATTTAGACAAAATATACGGCCAGCTGGGGCGTTAATAAGGCAAGATGGCATTAGATTCAATAAAAATTTCAAGCTGAAAACAAATCTCACCTCGGCTCGTAGCTGAGGCGGAAATCGGAAGGACAGACGTAAAGGAGAGGATTGTGGGTAAAGGAAACGAGTCCGTTAAAAAAAGTCCCTCTACAACAAATGAAGAAGCATCCGTTCCGCGTGCTTTAGGTTAATTTTAAAGCACAGAAAAACTTTGAATTTGAGCTAAAACGTGCAAATAATCAAAAAGTAAATACAAATAAAATTATTTGAATTACTGCGAGTTTTCTCTTGTTTATAACTTTAAAGTGTTTCAAAAAGTGATATTTAATAAGTTTACCCAGTTATGAGCTTAATTAAAACTCTGCCATTTTTAAAACTATTACCAAATGTATTCAGTGAGTTTATTATTTTGCGAACTTTATAAATATGCACACTTATTTCTATTACATATACTGATGCAGACTGTTTTGGAAATAACAAATATAGTAACCTTTATTTTTGCTGGTTGTTCCTGCTCAGCTACATTTAGTATGTTCCCAAAAATATATTGCTGTTCATTCTAGCTGCCCAAATTAATAGTGTATAAATATTAAGATGGTAAAGAAACACCTATATACAAGCTCACTAATGCTCTAAAAGGAGGAGTAAGGCTACAAGGAACAGAGAACAATGAGATGGAGGACTTGTTGTGGTGACCCCTGAAGAGGGCACAGCGGAAAAAAGACGTGCCACGTCCTGCTTCTTAGCAAAAAATAAACCTGAAGTAAAAAAAGGAGAATAAAATGAACACAGACTGTCGTGACAGAAACATGTTTCTTTAAGACACATTTTATTACAGTTGAGCACAAGTTTCATATTTCAACAAGCCACTTAAAAAAATAATGAAATATAAATGTACAGATTGTCAAACATCATCTAATAATTGACGCATGCATCGTTCCAGCTGTTTGAGGTAAACAATCAGCTCTCAGAGGCTTCAAGTAAAGTCTTATAAACCAGATCAGTTTATTAGGTGCTTTTGTAGAACCGGTTTTAAGTACATAGTGTAAAACAACATTAGGAGTCAGCAGTATGGTTGTAAACTAGATAAACATTGATTAAATATCATTAAAGTCATTTGTTTACAGAAAACCCCTTTAAACAAAAACCTTTTACTGCTTTCAGCTGTTTCTCTCCATTCTCTGAAAAAATAACTATATTTATGACTTAGCTGACAAAAAAGGTTAAATGTAAAAATCATTCAAGCTGCTTAAATGAACCCAAAGTAGCTGAATAAAACTAAAAAACAAACACCGACTTATATCCTTTATAAAAAATAATTGCTTTAAAAAAAAAAGTGGTTGAAATGACGCCAAAGCTGTCTGTTGGCCGTTCTGTAAAATCTAAACAAAAACAGAATTTTTGCAAATCTCAAACTGTAATTTTATTATCATAAACACCAAACATATAATCTTTTGATGACATTGTGGATTGCAGAAGATGAGACATCCAATAATTGTGAAGCTTGTTTTACTGTTTTCAGACCGTCTTATTTTTAAAGGTCAAATTCAAAATGACCTTATTTGTTCCTAACAATGGTACAGTTAATTTGTTTAAACACCTGATAGGTTTATAGGTGTTCAAATGAGAATAAAAATGTTGGCAGAACTTGGGTTGTGAAAGTCAGTCTCAAATGAATCACGTGGAACTGGAATGTATTTACAGAATGGAACTGAAGTGAAGATCTAACTGAACTTTGGTTATTTTATATCAAGTTTTCCCTTCTTAATGATTTAGTTCAGGTCATGCAGCATTCTGCAGCTACAGGTGAAAGACTTGCAAATGTTCAGGTCTTACATGCAGCCGGACTATATGGTTTTGTTCACAGTGGTTACAATATAAAACAAGAAATATAATAAAAAATCATCACTTTGGCTATGCAGAAAACAAGTCTATATTCCTGCATGCAGCATGTGCTTCAGCCTTTAAAAAAGAAAACAACAACAAAAAAACAATTTGATGTTCGCAAACATTTCAGCTGCAATACATTGATCCATTCGTAACTAAACAGAAGAAATCAAACCGGTCCTGCCTCTTTCCCACTAAGCCTCACTGGTGTTGATTAAAAAAAGAAAAATGTACATGTGAACCCTAATTCTGAGAGCTGCATCATCTGCAACCTTCATCTCTTTCTCTCTAAAGCTGTAAATCTAAATGTTTATCAATCAGCAGCTCAAACTAGTGCCAAAATAAAGCAACACATTAGTTATGCCCTTTATGAACAGTCAACACAAAAGCATTTTGCATGAACAGAAAAATCCTTTCACCCAAATCTAACCTGTCCCTGCTCCTGGTTGTTTGTTTTATGTTATATCTGCAGCTGATCTGAGCCTCTGTTTTAATTTGTTCATTCCTGTCAGGAATAAACTCCCCCTAAGCATCTTTCTTTGGACATGAAGAGACTGGCCCCTGAAAAATAAAATCCTGCACTGACAGAAATCCCAGTTAAAAATCAGAGGTAGTGCACTGTGGTGCATTTCAATCTCTGGCTGGTCTCGTTGGGGTTTTCTTGGTAACCTGGTTACTGTGACGATAGCCATTCTCCCTGAAAATGGCAACCAGTACAGGAGAACGCTTCATGCAGCTCCTTTACGCTCACTTTCTCCCTCCGACACAGAGGGAGGTCCTCTTCGCACCTCGTATCGGTGACCTCGGGTGTGCTCAGTAGCGAGCCCTGTGGTTAGTTCTGGACATGGTGAGTGGCAGAGACACAGAGGATAGGGACGACACCTCCCAGTAGAGGGAGCGGGACAAGAAGAGCTGGTAGAGGATCACCATGGAGATAGACTGGCAGAGGATCACGCCGATGGTCACCACCTACAGACAAAAACACATCAACTGTCATTAAAAACACAAGGATTATCTGTAGATGAGCGGAGAAAAACAAGCAAATACGTTTATTTTTCTTTAGTCCAAACCTTTTCTCTCTGATGGTCATTGAAGATCGCAGACATGAGAGTGAGGACAGGATGACAGAGGAACCACAGGAAGCAGCCCTGCAGACAAAACACATTAAGCCAACATGCAGGTGTTTAAGCTTGGAAGGAGGACTTGTTACCTTGGCAAAGCTGAAGTAGAAGTCTCTCTTCAGGGTGCTCCTCTCTGTGGAGATGATCTGGTAGAGGACGGATGCCAGCAGCAGGGCCAGGACCACTCTCAGAGCTATGAGGAGGAGACCTGCCAGGCTCTGCTGGGCGTGGTAGCTGTGATGTGCACCCTCTGACTCTGAATACTGCTCCCACAGCAGCAGCACCCCCTGGACCAGGCAGAAGGACAACCAAAGCTCACACAGCAGATTGCACAATAAACCCTTTCAAAAGTAGAGTGTAATCACACACACCTGCGTGATGACGCCACCCACAGCTACGGAAGTTGAGGCTGGAGACTGCTCCCACTGCAGAAGTCTGGACTGCGGCTTCCTGCCCCGACTCAGAGTCCAGCCCATGCACAGACTCAGTAACATGTACAGCATGGACACCTGGGACACCATGTCCCAGACTGCACCATGAGGTGAAAAAAGACAATGTTTCACTTAAGAACTGTCCAAAATAAAGCTGGGACAATGTTGTTTTCACCTCAGTCAGAGTGCCTACATATTTACTTGACAAGAGGATCAAAGTATGCGTGAATGCTGAGCGCTGAAGGACTTTGCTGAAATTTGCTAAAAACTGGATAAGAGCACAAGCTAAAATCTATGAGCAGCCCAACTCCAGCTGAAAGCAAAAAGAGGCAGAACAGTAGCTAACATAGTCAAAACAGAGGCTAAAATGAACAAAACAGAGACTGAAAGTAGCTAGATAGATTAGAAAAGCGGTAGCTAAAATTATCAAGAGATGCCGATATTGGTAAATCGTAACAAAAAGTAAAACAGATGCGAAAGATGAAATTATAAAAAACAGTAGCTAAAATCTAAAAAGGAGTAGAACGGTAACTAAAAATAGCATGACAAGACAAAAAACAGATCAGAAATAACAATGGTTTGAAGGATTAAAAAGGCCTTAATGTTTTTGAAAATTGTAAGTTTAATTTAAACATCTTAGAAAAGTTCCAAAAGCCTAAAGCCAGTGAACTTATATTCTGAATAAGCTGTTGTTTTGATATATGATTGAATACAACAGCACAAAGTTTTGCAGTATTTTTAATGCAAAAGAAACTACCAACAAGGCTGACTCAGCGTTCGAGTAACAAAAGTTACTATTGTAACTACAGTTTTATGAATCCCGGATGACCGCCAAAGGCGGTGCTTCAAGCACTGAATGATCATTCTTGCGCATGTGCAGGTTGAGTACTAATGACAATAAAGTCACTTGTGACCTAACAGGGGCCCACGTGACTCTATATAGTCACATGGCACCCGGTCAAGGTCACGAGGAATCTGCAACAATCAAGGGACAACCACTACACCACCCACCTTAATGTGATGTAGAGGTATGCTGCTCCAGAATTCGTTGAAGGGGATGGGGCACAGCCACATTCACCCTGTAAAACCGAGTAAAGGTACTAGGTGATTTCCAGGAGGCCGCACAGCATATAACGTCCAATTGCACCCCAGTCATGGCAGCAAATGAGGTTGACACGCCAGGTTGCACCCCAGCCCGTGGAGGATGCATCCGTAAACACAACTTCCCAACGACACAGGAGGGAATTGAGTGGGACCCCTGTCATCATAAACAACCTCACCCTCCATTGGGACAGAGACTGAAGACACTGAGGCCCCACCCAAAGTCTTCTAAGACAATGAGTGTTCCGTGCGGAGCCTAAATTAAAGTTGTTCAACCACATCTGGAGGGGCCACAATGACAGCAGCCCCAAGGGCACTACGGCGGATGTAGCTGTAAGCATGCCCAGAAGTCAAAGATACTGCACAAGAGGTAGTGCCATGCCACGCCTGAATTCTGGGAGCATGCTCAATATACTGTTGGCCCGCTGGGGTGATGGGTAAGCAGTCATTGAGATGGAATTCATGACAATGCCCAGGAAGATAGTCTCCTGTGAGGGAGTCAGACTGCTTTTCTCCATGTTCACCTGCAAGCCCAATCATCCCACATGATGGAGCATTAACCGAGTGTCTCAAACCGCCTGGTCCCATGTCGCGGCACAAATGAGCCAGTCGTCCAAATACGGGAGGATCCTTAAACCTTGTGCTTGCAGAGGAGAGAGGGCCGCTGCAACATATTGGGTGAACACTCTGGGAGAAAGTGGAAGTCCAAACAGGAGGGCCCTGAACTGGAAGTGCCTCCCTTGAAAAGCAAAACAAAGAAACCGCCAATGGGGCAGAGCGATTGGAACATGAAAATAAGCATCCCTGAGATCTATGGAAGTGAACCAATCACCCGGGGAAATCACCTGCAACACTTCCTTGGTGGTCAGCATGTGAAAAGCCATGGCCTTCAAGTACACATTCAGGCCCTTGAGGTCCAAGACTGGACGTAGACCCCCGGTCTTCTTTGGAACCAGAAAATATATGGAATAAAAGCCCCCTGGATTCAGCAGGGGGTCCACAGGCACTATAGCTCTCTTGGCCAGCAAGGTGCAGATTTCTTGGTTTAGTACCTGTGCCTTCACCAGGTCGCATATCACAGTCATCCTGACCCGGCCAGCCAACCTGTCTCGGGGTAAAATAACCGACCGCCAGCCCAAAGACATCATCTGCGGGGCCCCCGGCCCTTTGAAGGTCTGGGAAGACGCTGGCCAGAGTGTGCTGCTCAAAATGGGTGAGATGACCTGCGCCGCAATCACCATCAGCGTGAAAGGACTGCCCCAGAAGGTGCAGCCAACAAAAGGCTGTTTGCACATCGCCTGTCCCAGCGGCAACGGACTATGCGGCACAGCGCCTGCCCAGTCGGTAGGCTGCTCTAGCGCAACCAACCTTCAGCCTGATCGACCGGGGCATGAAGCAACAGTTGGTGCAAGCATTTTCCAACAGCGCCTCCCGGAGATGTTCCGCACCAAGACAGGAGAGACACAAGTCATGTCCGTCGTCAGGCTGAAGCAGAGCCAGACAGTTTGAGCAGCAAAAATTATCCAGCATCATATTGCTGAAAGGTGTGATTAACCCGCCACCAACATGAAGTCAATACAAGCAGAAAACGCCACTGGCAACTCTGTTGTAGGAAAACCCCTGTAGAGGTTACAAACTCAGAGTGAGCAGAAACGCCACCAGCGAGTCCGATAATTAACCAAAGATGAACACAGCATGAGCAGAGATGCCACAGGTGAGTCAGATGCTGCCCTTCAACTTTCGCATAGCGGCTTGATTGCTTTTTGGAGCATTACGGCCACCGTAGTCGGTGAGAGAGGGAGGGGGACTCGCGGAGTAATACGTGCTGTGTTTTATTGTTCCGGCATTTTTATCGTGTGTAGTAAGACCCTAAAATGGCGCCCGTTAAGAGACAGACTTACGAAGCAGATTTCAAACTCAACGCTATCAGTCACGCAGTAGAACATTGGAATAGAGCAGCTGAGAGACACATTCACCAAGACGAGAAGGCAATGCCGGAACAGTTACGTCACTATCTGCCAACCGATTGTGGATCGCGCGCTTGATGCTGAAATGGCCCAGCTATTTAACTCGGACACTGAGGAGGAAGACTCTGATGAATTTATGGAAGATATAGGAACTGAAAATGTGAGTGTATTGTTTTGTATTTTATGTGTTACAACTGAACAATGTTGAGAGTTATTGTGAATTACGGTAGTTAAATAAAGTTTGATTTTAAATGACCGCTTTGTTTCGCTTAATGTGCCTTTATAATAGGAGGCACTTTATCTATGAAAATACACCTGTTCACAGATATCTGTCTTTATTATCGGTTATATTATTATAATCCAGTGCACCTTATGTATGAAAAAAATAAATAAATCTGTTTATTGATACTGCGCCTTATAATCCAGTGCACCTTATGGTCCGAAAAATACGGTACTACTGAGAAAAGAACAAAACTTATCAGTCGTCGCGGCGGCGACCGCAGATCTGGTTAAGGTGAAAACAGCTTGTGTAGCCGCTGGGGGGCGAGACTTACCCCGCAGCTCCAACCGGTCATGGGGCTACTAGCAACAAGCAGCTAGGACAACAGTGGTACACACAGAAGCAACCAGCTTCACATGACCACACACCTGCACGCGAGAAGAACAAAAGCAATGGAACGCCGGGTGCCATGTGACTATATAGAGTCACGTGGGTCTCCGGCAGATCACAGGTGACTTTGTTGTCATTAGTACTCAACCTGCAAATGCGCAAGAATGATCATTCAGTCCTTGTAGCACCGCCTCTGGCAATCAGTAGGGATGAAATAGAACTAAAAAGATTCTTATGAAGCTGTGGAACATACGCTCTGCCAGGCTGCCAAACAGGGGAAAACCAGCACCGTCTCTGGAGTATCTGCAGAAAAGCAGGAGCAAGGACCAGAAAACACAGTTTCATTATTTTCTATAAACTTAATAACGTTATGGAGACTCGGAGCGTGGACCGGAGACTCGGGAGCGCCCGTGGACCTGCCTGGCCAGGTGGATGTAGTTGCAGAGGGCGGAGAAGCCCTGTAGAGCCAGTGCGGTGGTCAGTACTCTGAGGACAGTGTGCATGGGCCCCCCTTTCCTCAGAGCCTGGTACAGAGGCTGTATGTAGATGCAGCAGGCAATGAAGTAGGCCAGCAGCAGGAGGAAGTAGAAGCTGTGCAGCCCTGAGAGAAAAAGATGAGTCATAAATGTTGCATATAGGTCTGGATCAATCGGATAAAACATTACGGGTGAACCTATGTAGAGTTTTATGGAGGACCGATTCTGTCATAATCAGAAATAAAAGCAGAAATATATATATGTCCGTATTTCTATTTCCTCAGAC
>JAVKLF010000077.1:8272176-8282995 GCA_034783495.1 Millerichthys robustus | reverse complement strand
TATACTGCTGGAGCAGCAGGGGGCGGGGTTATAGTGAAGGACCAGACTCTGGGTCGCACTTTAGATACATCCCATAAATTCCCGAGACAGACGTCTTGAAACCTAAATTTCATTCTAGCGCCACAGTGCAATCATAAATGGTTGCAAGACTTTTTACACATTTACAACAATATATTTATGACATTTATGTGTTCAGAAGAAAACTGAAGAATTTGCTTTACACGGCCTATGGATTATTTCAAAAATATTGTTTTTACTAGCTTAAAGTGAACCTTGTTGGGACCTTCTGTGTTTGACAGGGAGACGTGTGTAACTCACGGCTGGTAAATCACATCTTCAGCACAGAAAACATTGACGTCATCTTTCACTTGGCAGCTAAAACCCATGTTGGTGAGCAGCAGCAGCTTAACCCTGTCCAATCCTTTTCAGCCAATCTGACATGTCCTTCGATTTTTACTCCAGAGTCCTCCTTTGAATCCCCTTCCAGTTTCCAGTGCGTTAACGTTGACGGGACCAGAGTCTTAGTGGATGCATCCCACCGGGCTCGACACCAGCTGAAACGCTTCATCTACGTCAGCACTGACGAAGTGTACGGAGGCAGCCTGGGTGACGTCTGTGTGAATTTGTTTCTAATCTGTTCTAATTGTTCAGGGAGTGAGTTTTAGCAGAAAAGGTGTATTTTCTTGCCCCTCCCTCCTTCAGGTGTTTGACGAGAGCAGTCCGTTGAGGCCGACCAATCCGTATGCCACTACAAAAGTAGCTGCCGAGTGTCTGGTCAGGTCCTACTGGAACAAGTATCAGGTAAACCTTTTAAAATTTTGCACTGAACTCCAATCAGGCTGATATTTTGACAATATCCTGCGGTTTCTGTTGCTAGTTTCCCGTCATCATCACCAGAAGCAACAACATCTACGGACCCCGGCAGTACACAGAGAAGGTACCAACTCTACCAACACAGAGTTCTGTATTAAAGGAAATTATTGCTATAGTTGAAGATTCCCAGGCCTGATTTAATCAGTAATTACTCTTATTGTTTTAGGTGATTCCCAGGTTTCTCACCCTCCTGCAGAAGAACAAGAAATGGTCTTGTTATGGTTCAGTGTCAACATTTGTTTTGTGTAAGGCTCAAAACATCAAACAAATGAAATCTCTTTCCTGCTGCAGCACCATTCAGGGAACCCTCCCCATAGCTCGCCATTTCCTGTTCATCAGCGATGCCATCAACGCCTTCCTGCTGGTTCTGGAGAAAGGGATTGTGGGCGAAATCTACAATGTGGGGACGAGTTATGAGATTCCCATCACCCAGCTGGCACAGGAGCTCGTTAGAATGGTGGGTCTTGAAGCCGCTTTTTCTGTAAGTCTCAGCTCCCATAAGCTGGTTTCGAAGAAGTTTGTAAAGCTGCTTCTGGATCTGTTTTAGGTAAAGGGCGTACCGAATGCTGAAGTGAACGACTGGCTTGAGTTTGTGCCTGACAGGTGAGAGAACTGCTGCCTGGAAGAGACATTTTTTTAATCACAGAGGTTACACGTTTGTTTCAACTTGTAGGCCGCAGGTCGACCTGCGTTATCCAATCAGCTGTGAGAAGCTGCAGCAGCTGGGCTGGAGAGCAGAGGTGTCCTGGGCTGAAGGAATCAGACGGACAGGTTTTGTGAAAACCGTCTCCAAACACTAAGTATGTTTTTTTTTTTTGCATTAGGTCACTTACCCCACTTTCTTGGTCTTACAGTCGAGTGGTACCAGGACAACCCAGACTTCTGGTCAGGCATCAGTGAGGACCAAACGAAACCGCAACAAGTTTGAAAACCCTCCCAACAAAAAAGTGGGCTAAGCTGCTTGACTGACAGACGCAACTGATTTACAGCTCTGTTACATCTGAACAAAGTTTTACTGAAGAGAACATTTTAATTTAACCTGATGGACCAACGAGCCTTAAAGTTCCAGAAACCAGCAACCAAAGCGAAGTCTTACCTGTAAGCCATTTTAATTTATATTTATAATAAATACTTTTAGACAGTCTTATTTTGCTCAGCTTGGGTTCCTTTTTAAAATAAGTTTATAATAATAATAATATATTAAGCATGGATTTCTAAATGAATGCTAATAAAATACAATTCCAACGCGGATATGTTAACTCTTCATTTTAAATATTGTTGTTTAAAAAAACTGGATTGTGAAAATACGTTTTGTTGACTTGTCAAATGTGAATTTTTTTGCTGAATTCCAGAAATATTACATCTTGCTTGTGAACATGAGTGTCTAAAATCACTAACTCTAAAAGATACATTAATTTAGGGTTGACAGGTTTTATTCATTTCTATATCAGTCCCTGCTAAATAGTTTTTAGCCAACTTCAAAACAGTGAGATATTTAAATTCTCCTGATCTCTTTCCAAAATTCATTTTAGAAAGAAAACACTTAAAAAAAAATAAAAGCCTTATTGTTTTGGTTCTTATTATAATGACTTGCATTTTGCATCTAATCCACCAGGCCAAGAACTGGTTCCAGGTTACACAGAAAAGGGTCATCTTTTAAAAATCTAGATCTTTTCTGTTACATTGCAGTGTATTTTGTTTTGCAAGAAATTCACTGGAGAAGTTTTTTCATGTCCAACCGTGGGAAAGTAATTTTAGTATGAAACAGATCCACATGGCTCTGCTTCATGGTATTAGACTGTTTACAAGAAGTACACAAACAACAAAAAGAAAATCAATCAAAAGACTTCTCACATCTGCAAATTCAAACCTTTAATTG
Source organism: Millerichthys robustus (assembly GCA_034783495.1). Classification (NCBI taxonomy): domain Eukaryota; kingdom Metazoa; phylum Chordata; class Actinopteri; order Cyprinodontiformes; family Rivulidae; genus Millerichthys; species Millerichthys robustus. The sequence goes on along the minus strand of JAVKLF010000077.1, from coordinate 8,280,243 downwards.
TGGTAAAATCAGAATAGTTGCACAGGGATTTTTTTTCCCCTCTTCGTTCGTGCAGTGCTTGTCGTGCACAACTGCTAAACTAATACATAAAGCAAATGCTAACTACCAGGTTGGTGCTACTGCTGAATCACATTGAGGGGTCTGGCCATTCAGTAATAATAGCACAAGACTTCATTGTTTTTAATTCACTCACTAAAACAATCATTCAGAAATACAGCTACACATTTTTCTTATTCTTTTAGACCACCTTCCTCGGAAAGAGAAATTAAGTTGCAAAAGTGTTTGTATTGTGCAATTAGTTTCCCTAAAGTGTCTGCTCAAAAAACAAACAAAAAAAAAGTACAAGTTCTGACTGGCCAGAAACTTCCCTGTGATAGCATTAACACACCATCGCCTAAAAATTTGCAAATCACAACAGCAATAGAACCACGGTTATTTCTGCTTGACAAAGACTTTTTAAAGACGGCCACTTGCCAGACATTCACAAGGGTATCAACAAGAAGGAACGTGTAGCGACTGGGGAAAAGAATAAAATAAATAATAAAACTGACTGGGAGAATCTGGATATTTTTTTTTGTTTTGTACTGTGTTATTTTTATTTTTTATAAAATGCTCTTTGATCATATTTTTTTTTTATCCAAACCTTGGCATATTTGGTAATTTGATTCATTTGCCAATTATAAATTGCTATCGGTGGACGATTGGAACTTATTATTGGTGACAGAATTTGTCGCCCGAACAGGTTTTATGGATTATAAATGTGACTTTAAAAAGGTAACGCGTGTGTGCAGTGTGGTGGGTTATTTCACTTCATACGTCACAGTCACAGCCTCACCTTCAGTTTTACGTGCAAATTGTTACACAAGACAAATATTTGTATTACTTTTAAACACTGAATGTAAGGCAGAATACCAGTGATGAAGCAATATTTGTCTCATGTAGATGTATTTTATGATGCGGTTATTTTACAAGACATCACTTTTTATATTCCTATAATTTACAAAAATAAGAACTCTAATGCTTGAAAAAATTCTTTAGGTGTTCCCAACCACAAGTGGAAGAAACCAATTGGAGATTCTCATATTTGAACAAAATAATATAGTTTCAGACAAATATACTGGCAATTTAGGTTCAAAAATTGCTTCATAGAAATAAGAGCTTCAAATCAAAACTCTGATCAGGGTTACAAGTTCTCCTGAGAGAACTGCTTCCGTGCCAACTTTAATATCCTAATCTGGATTGATTCAGTGACCTTTAGTTGCACTCATTTTTAGATCAAGTGTTCAGGATTTAGTTTCAGTTGAGCAAGAATGAAAACAAAGGCAAACTAATGTTTGTAAGAACTATTGGGGTTGATTCAAAGATGTGTGCATGACTTTGAATTCATTTCTGACAAACGGGTGATTTTTTTGGCATCGTTAAAAGCTGAACATCATGTAACATCCTGTTACGGTGACATAATAGAAGTGAAACCACTCCACACGCCCTTCCACTCGTTGCATCTTTCACATTTAAAAAAAAGCTCACACTACCCCAGGAAAATAGAGTTTCTTGGTTTTTTTTTTTAAACTTCACTCATACCAATGACATTCAACATTCAAGTGCCAGTGTTTTTGTTTCCTGTCTTTTGGTCAAGTCACTTTGTAAAAGATCAACTTTTGTATTAGGCTTATAAAAATAAATCTTTCCCCAAAAATGCTTGATAAATTACACAAACTAGCAGCGAAAAAGTAGACTTGAGAACTCTGAGTGCAAACAGCTAAATCCTACAGTTGCTGGTAATGAGAACTCCACCTGGTCCCAAACAAATTAAATAATAATAAAAAAATTGTTTCATATCTAGAAGAAACTTGCAACACACACACATACTCATTATAACCACATCACACTATGAGCAAACCTCTTTTTGACACGTGGCTGTGCTACGCTGCAGTCACCTTTAGTCATAAAAACCTCTCAGAGGTGAAGGACGTGTGCTACATAAGAGTCAATGTAAACAAGCTTTAAAACTATCTTCAGCTAAACTTTGTTGGGATTTTAAGTTGGTTAACAACATAAACAAAAGGCCTGCGGGCCGCAGCAATGGGAGCGTAGCACCATTAATTATTCACTTAATAACTTATTGACCACAGAATCACAAAAATCGTCAGCCTCGTTTGGCTGCATGCAGCAACGATTTAGGTCTCTGCTCCATCTGGGCTAGGTATCGCCACAAATTTAAGGCATCAGTGGGTTTTAAAATCAAAACTAAAGTGCTGGGTTTGGTGAAGGAGAGCTGAGTTTTTGTCAGATGAAATGAACGGAGCGTATAAGTGTATTCAATCCAGGAGAGTTAGCTAGATTTATAATCAACAGGCACTCTCAGAGTGGAAATACAACAGATCTGCTAAAGATTCTGCATAGGTAAATGCTAAAAAAAATATCACAATGACCCAACGTTAACATCCTGGGAATGATTGCTAGTAGCATGTTAGCATTTCCAACTCAGCAGGCAAAGGCTTGGAAGGTGTTGAACCTTTTTTAAAGTAATGCTGGATGTGTTCATTATATAAAGATGATCATGCCTTTTACTAACTGCAGTTAAAGTCAAAGCACTTGGACAAAATAAACCAATGTGGCTTTTAAAAATTGACTGAATTCTTCCACAAGGTATCAGTTTAACGTGATCATGTGACAGGGAAGTCGGTGGCACTTAAATCCCAATGCCACTAGTGAGCAGACTCTGGTTACAAAAATACAATATTCTGTAAACCAGAACCTGCTGGCTTCAATTCCCAATGAGAAAAGGCCAGGACATTGGTCTAGCATTTCCTTTCATGTTGACAGCTTGACAGGAAAAAAACTACAACTAATGAACTTCTAAAATGAGGAAACAGAAGAATTTTTTACATTTTTCTCTGAACAGAAAATCTGGGCAATGATCGTTGGCAGAGGATGACTTTTACGTTATGATCTGAGGTAGTCAAATCAGCCACTTTCATATTAGAGATACAATGTTCATACCTACTACCATGTGACGCATAAACGTTTCAACACATTTAAAGAAACTAATGGTCTGGATTTCACATCCAACTGAAAAATACTCAGCTCTGATGTACGTGTGTGTCTTTGATGAATTAGTAATTCTGTCACTACAAGGCACTGTGCACATTTTCTACACTAAATGGATTCAGACTGATCAGTTCGTTAACTTGTTAGCATTCTAATGGCTAACAACTAGCACGCTGACATGCCAACAAGCTGATAGCGCAAACACAAATATGCCAAAACGAATGCAGAAAATCATCATGAGTGTGCCACGAGTTAACTAAAGTATTACACTTTGGTAGAAATCGGTCAGACGAATTTTTAAGAAAGAGGGTACAGTTGTATTTCAATTCTGCTCTAACTCGGGATATTTTGGTCATTATAACCAATACAAAATGCTTGAAATGCCTAAACATTGGCATATTTGATTTCTAGTTTAAAGTAGTGATCTAAAAACAATACAAAAGCTTTTGTTTAACTTTCAATTATAATTTATAAATTATGAAGACAAACAGCCAGCTATGTGCTTATTTCTTCATTTCCCCACTCTTTTTTAAGACACGGTATGCTCCTAAACCTGCTCCAGATTTATTGTAGAACTTTCAAAGTAGTGTTTTAACAATTAAACTACTTATACTAACACACAAAAGGCTCAAGTAGCTTTGCAAAATCTGTGGTTGGATGTGGCGGTTACCGATTCAAGTAACAAATGTTAACAGAACCTCTCGTTCACAGTCAACCTCAGCTGACGGTGCGAGCTGAGAGTTCAGGCAGGCATCAAAAACTGTGCAAATCAATCAGTATTTAGAAGTAGAAGCTTATCTGTAAAAAACCGTTATTAAAGCCTGATGATGCATAGCTCTGAGGACATCAGCAAAAAGAGGATCAACATGATCCTTAGCTTTAGTTTACACGTTTATCAGCATTTCTATGATCACGTTTTCAGTTCTGTAAGACACAAGTTGGAGATGCAGGTTCGTCAGCTTCTTGATGAAACTTCTACATGAAAACAATGATAGGAAAAGTGTTTTGGTTTCAATGCAAACAAAATGTTAAACTAAGATTTATCCTTCATAACTGATTGTCATTTGCAGCTTTGCATCCTTTTACAGTTTTTATCTCGCTGCTGGTTATTTGTTCGTAGTAACTGTTCTTTTAAGGAATCTAAGATGGAGACTATCCACCATTGCTGCAAGAGGAAATAAAACAAATTTTAATAACAAGCCCACAGAGATAAAATACTTATTTTTACCATAATATGTTAAAATGACTAGTTCAATCCACCTAATTTGGTCATGCTTACAATAAAAGACCAATTTATCTAACCGCTGATGCACATATCTGGGGGAAGAAAAAAACAATAACTAAGCTAGTGGATAAGTAGTTTGTTCATAAATGGATATACGAAGCAACAATTTGAGACACAGTGGAGTGTGATGTTCGATCCGGCAACAGCTATCTGTAAGCCTAGCATCTTCTATTTAGTCAAGATTTTTTGAAAAATTACCTCAACTAAAATACTACGGTAACAAATTCTCAAGTTTAGAGATTTTGCATCTTTTTGTGTGTGGTTTTACAATAGAAAACCGCAACAAAGCAAACAATTTTCTCACCCTCCTTTCAGAATGTACTTGAGGGAAGTGTATCTAAAATTATAATATAAAAAAGACTTGACAATTTAAGGAAGTCAAATGAAACACATAAAAAATAAAGTTGACAGTTATTACTAAAGCCTGCTATGTCAATCAGCTTTGCAATTTTACCTACTTGACCAAAAAACAACACTTGCATATGTTTTATTGTCTTGGTCCAGCTTTGTCATTTGATTTGAGAATCATTATTATTTTTACTCGTTTAGAAACCAAGCTTAAATTTCCCACTTAACAAAACTAACCAGACACCGCCTGGTCCATGCTGAGTAATCAAACTATTATTTTTTCCCCCCAAGTATTTCACATTCACATTTTCTAGAAATTGCTTTTTGGTTGAAGCCGATTTTGAATATTTACATTAAATCTAATGAAAAAAAAAAAGATTTCCCCACTAGCTAACAACAGTGCATCTTTATTTTTAGCTCAGCGACGCAGCAGGGAAAATCAGACGTCTCAATATAGATTGGAGTTCCCTTTATGAGTTCAATCAGGGTTGGAATGTGGAAATCCTGGCACAGGTCAGCTGGCCCCCCCTTGAGGTCTCTCATCCCACATCTGAGCCAAACGGGGCTAACCAGGGATCATTACTGTGATCGGCTCCGTCATACCACTTTTCCACCAGCACAGTTTAGCTGACTCTCTTTTTACGTTTTATGATCCAAACTGTGTTGTGCATTTATTCGTTCGAACCAGTTTAGGACACACGGGCCAGCTGGATGAGGCTGATCGGGTAGAAGTAGCTGCCGGTGCTTTCCTGTTTAAATAAGAGCGCAATGTATTTAAGAGCATTCTTAAAACATGCCTCGTCCTGCCAGCTTGTGGCAAGATCGCAAGTGGGTAAAAAAATAAAAAAATCTAAATCCATACATAGTGATTCTGTTATAAACCTGACAAGAAATGCTTTCGCAAACAGAAAAACAACATTGTTTAAACCTCTTTGGTTTGTGAGTGAGAAATGTTCAGATTTGGAACTAAACACAAAATGAAGTCAACAGTTTGTGCTTGATCACAGTGGCCACAGTTTTTAGCTAAAATGTGCTCTGAATATGTGGCATTGCATCCTTGGGAAGCCCCAGTTACAGCTGTAATGAGATTTCTTTTATTTATTTTTTACTTTTAACCCAGACCTCAACAGATCTACACTAAATATTAGATAAGGTTCTTTGTTTAACTCTCCAGGATAGAGTGAGCATAACTTTTTTCTTCTTTTTTAAAGTTGTGAATCTCCTTATGAGAAGATTTTTGACAAACAAGGTTTAAAGATGGAAGCAAGTCAGGTTTTCTGAAAGCAATGTGGCACTAAAAATGTCATCAAGAGTCACAAAACCCAGCCAGGTTCTGTGACTCTTGTTCTTTACAGCAGCAGACACAGTGTTCAAAACCTATACATTCAAATGATACACTTAAATATTTAGAAATGGCTTCATCATATGAAGATAAATTGAGAAGCGCCCCTCCAATCGGCTTAACACAAAGCGATTAAATAAAAAATACCTGTCTGTGTTCACAGTAAGAAGGTATTTCCCTTCTTACTGTGAACACAGACAGGTATTTTTTAAAAGAACATGGCCGCTGCTACACAAGTGTCACTTAGAGCAACAGTGCTTTGAGAAACCAAACTGCCAGGTCAGAACAGAGCTGTAGGTGTTACACAAGTCAAATGAGGAAAACGGTTTCCCAAAAGCATAAAACCACAGCTGTTTTCTCTGCTTACAATGCATTTTCCACATTAAATGTTGCAGAATTTCCAATTAAACAAACCATGAATGTGTTTTTTCAGTGGTTATATGCTCAGAGGAAGTAGCTCATCAGGTTAACTGAGGAAATGAAGATTTATTTTAAGTTTCCTCATCAGCATTTTTTTCTGTAGTTTTTGATTTTGCCAAGGTTTGATTTAGCTCAATCCTAGTTTGTTTCCTTCCAAATGGGAGCAAAAACAAGAAAATGTTCAAAACCCACATGACTTCAAATATACATTATTTGTGGTAACCCTCAGCCTATACTTGTAGCCAGTTATGCATTATAGTGATTAAAAAAAGACAAAAAGTTCAAATTCTTAAAGGCACAGTACAGAAACAAACAACTTCATAATGTTGGTAACAAAGGTGAAGTCTTTAAATCGCTCATTAGTTTCATTAGCTAGTGGGTAAGAACCTCTGACGTTCTACTGGTGGGGTTTTCACTTTGTCTAGCTCTTTTTTTTCTTCAACAAATCTCAGTAACGTCAATCAAACTGCTGATTGAGTGCGCCCCCACCTTTCACATATCCACCATATAAATAAAAGGAGACGTCAGCGAGTTCACAATATTTGAATTTCTGCAGACACATTTCGCTTCAGACATCTTGCCTGTTTTCTTCATATTCTAGAAAAGTTCTTGGCCGGTAATTTACAACATGGCCATGCACTGAATACACAATGATGGTGAAGTTACACAGGGAGTTTGACTGGTTAATGGATAAATGCAAACAAAAAAAAATAAATGTGTTAAGTTTTGAGATGGAAGGAGGATTTTGCTCATTTTACAGCTGTTTTATAGAAATCCACACACTTGTAAATTTTAACACGTTCTATTTTATGTGCACACCTTGAATTTTAGTTGTTTATTTTCCTCCTTCTGTGTAAAAGTCACTAAGTGAAAATGATCCATTTCCTGCTGGATGTGGAGACAAGTCTCTTGTTCAGCGTTGTAACGTAACCAGTTAAAATTCAAGAATCCCTCTGTAAATGTGGCCTATTACTAAGATCAGAGATCAGAACAAGAAGTTAAGAGATGAGAAACGAGAAGAAGGAAAGCACAAAAAAGTCTAAAGCTAATAAAAAAAGTTTTGACCGGTTGGACATATAGTGAAGGATATATAAATGAGTATAAATAGTTTAATAACATGCATGTAGTTTCCAGGGGATAATGGAGGTGACAAGACAGATGGGTTGCAGGTGACAGTGTGGAGAAATGATGGAAGGGGAGGTCAAAGGGGGAAAGAAAAAATTAATTAATGGAAACACCTAGTTGCCCCACCAGTCAACTTGAGAGTGCGAGTAGTTGCCACCGTAGCCATCGCTTGTGTAAAAGTTGCCAAAACCACCTGAAGAAGAAAAACAAAAACACTTTTGTGAAACTGAAATCAAGTAAACTTAATATGTTATTTCTCTATTCTACTAAAAGTTATTTATGACACATGAAAATTTCTTAAAACATTGTCTATGTTTAAGAATTTTTTTTCACTTAAACATAATGCAGTGTCAGCACAATGCATTCTGGAGACTATGATGATGATGATGGGTTGCAGTTGAGGCTAAAACAAAGTCTAGGCTAACAAGTTATAATGTGTGACAATATATATGGTTAGTTTTATGTTCTGCACAATAAATGAGCTGAAATGATCAAA
>JAVKLF010000077.1:8126844-8139751 GCA_034783495.1 Millerichthys robustus | reverse complement strand
GGAGTAGGACAACATGTATAAAAAGGATGATGTGATCAAAATACTCATTTGCCTAATAATTCTGCAGACACTGTATAGTATCAGATGTTACAGTTACAGTCCTAAAGGTTATGATAAGTTATTGGCTAATACTAAAAGGTTCTGCTGAAGTTCCTGAGGTTGTTCCTCTTCGGTGTAGCTGCGAGAACTCACATACGGAATTACTGGTTATAAAATCACAGATGAAACAAAAGTCGTATAAAAGGAGTTAATAAGCAGTTTAAATTGTATACCTTTTTCGTAAAATGCCACAAAGAAACAAAGACTTGTTTTTCTATTTTAAAAAAAGCGACAAGATTCATTCCCTGCCAAACAATGGATGGTCTAAATTTCCTGTAAGCTTTTTGTCTGAACTGAATTGAGCTCAGAGTGAATAAAAGGTTGAATCCTGTGCTCGGCTCAGATTTTTAAAATCCAAATCTTTAACTTTAAATAGGTCGAGGCGCTGGTAAAAAGAAAAGCACACCAGTGCAATTTCAGCTAATTGCGGCTTTATTTCTCCTACCCCTCGCCATCTCTGCTCTCCACATCACAGTTCACTTTTCCTTCAATTATTCCATGTCTACCTTTTCAGTTGTTCACAAAATTTGGGGACAAATAGCCACCATTTCCCCCCTGGATTGTACCTCCTGTGCCAAACAACTCTTCTTCTCTCATACTGACGGGGTGTTCTTTCAAACACAGGCCCACTCGGCTCATAATGGCGTCATCACAGTTCTCTCACAGATGGCCATTCAGCGCGGCACTTGTTTCCCTCGTTTCCTGCTCTCAAAATGCTTCAACCCCCTCACTTCACCATCCTCCTCATCCTCCTCTCTCAGCTTCGGGAGCAGAGTCTTGTGCCATCATCTGCAAACTTTACTAGAGTTAATTTAAACAATGACAGAAAAATCCATCCATTATCTGTTACCCGCATCTTTCTTTCAGGGTCAGTGGTGACCATATCCAGCTGTCAGAGTGCGAGGGGCGGGGTACACCCTGGACAGGTCTCCAGTCCATCACAGGGACACACAGAGACAAACAACCACTCACTCACTCACACCTAGGGACAATTTAGAGTTACCAATTAGCCTAACAGTCATGTTTTTGGACTGTGGGAGGAAACCCACACAACTCTCCCCAAAAAATTTGACGGCCTGGATTTGATCCGGCAACTTTCTTGCTGGGAGGCAACAGCTCTACCAACTGAGCCACCGTGCCGCCCATGACAGAAAAAGTTTCAACTAAATTAAAGAAAGAAGGTGCATCAGAGTTGGTATATGAAGTATATAAAAAAACAACTCTTTTATACAAAAAAGGCAACAAATCCTGATATGTTTGTGGTTGATATATAAAATCATTCCACCTCCCGTTCCATCCTACTATCTCTCAAGCCCAGATGCTTAAGGTCCTCCAACTCGGGCAAAATTTTCCCAGTGGTTAATGAAATATTATGCTAATGGACAGTTACCACAAGATGTTAAAAACAGATATGCTAAGAAATGACAATAACAAAGTTAGAACTTGGAGTACAAGTTGGGGGTGACTCTCGGCTGCAACCAAGCAAAACTATGTCAAAATCTATAAAAATGATTTCAGCACCACTGGTCCGCCATGACTTCGGGTTTGTTGGGCCCCTGCTGGGCTGGGTCTGACTATACTCCCTTGAGGCCGCTGGGGGCGGTATGACTCTGGTGGTACTACCCACATAAAATAAACAAGAAACCTCTGTCCCTCTCCCATACATGAGCATGAATGCATGTCCACATCCGATAATCAGTAAACACGCGTGTATAATCACCTGCCTCATCATATGTGCACATGCATCAAACACTTTCTTTTTATTATGCATTTTGTATTGCGACTGTCGGTTCCTGTTACTCTTGTTGTTTTTTATCTGTCCATCCCCCTCTTCCCATTCTGTCCTTTCCTTTAGTGTCCCCCTCAGCCTTCGCTGTCCGGTGACTTCAAACAATAAAGGCATCAACAGGAAGATTATTTCAAACCCTCATGTTGTTGAGTAAAACTGTCAAGGCATTGGAAAGGTTTTCAGTTTAAACTCACTGAATGCATATATGACGGACAGGACAGGTGAAAACAAAAAACAAAAAAACAAAATCTATAAAACTAACTGAGTTTCTGCATGACTAAATAAATAAATAAATAAATAAAACAATTATTGAATTTAAAGAGTGTTTTTTGCTCTTCACAGGTTGGAGATTAACCCTCACCTGCAGGTCGGTGAGCAGGTTGCTGGTCTCTCTGACTCGGGCTCTGGTCGCATCCAGCTCGATCCGAAGTTTGTCCTGAGTTTCCTTCAGACAGGATATCTGTGTCTGAGCTGAACTCAGGTTCTGCTCCCCTTCTCTCACCATCTCCTGGAGGTGGGACACCTGAGGGAGACCATGAAGCGGATATTAAATCATCACTGGAAAAATGTCAGAGAAATAAAATAAAGGAGAATTGTCCAAGAAAGGAAAGACTCATACTTCCTGATTGGCCATGTTGACTTTGGCCGTCAGTTCCTCTTTCAAGTTGTCCAGTTGCTGCTGGAGACGGTCTCTTTGCTCCTCTAATGACAGCCGCTTAATCTCAAACTCCTGACTCATTTTCTGGAAAGGAAGGGAGTGGAGAAGGCAACAAAAATGAAAGACGTGGAGAAAATCAGGAGTCACGAATGCGTAAACGGTGGAATATGATTATTATAAGTGGACCATAAAACTGGTCTTCTTCCCTATTGTGATACTCGAATACAAAAATTTTCACCTCTCAAATAGACTGTGAAAGCCTGGTGACCCTTTTCCTTCTGAAATTCACCAAAAGTGTAACCTAAAAGGAAAAAGCGAGCTGCTGGAAATCTCATTTGTGGAGAGTAATACGGAGTCACGGTAGAGCCTGAGTGTGACGGGATGAAGAAAAGACATGTGAGCCGTCATTTACACTTAAAAGGCCATCGCACCGACCACTTTCCTAAATCCTTCAAACCGGAGCGTCAAATACTTATTTCTTGAGAAAATCTTTTTTTTGCCCCTCTGCTTCTGAGTCTCTCTCTTTTTTTTTCCCCAGTCCTGACAAATTTAAGGTACATTCTACCTAAGGACGCTAAACATTTTTCCTCCTTGCTCATACTGAGCCTCATACTGAGCAAGGTGTTTTGTAGAAGCTATTGAGTCAGTTTTTGCTCATATTGAAAATTGTAGCTGGCAATAATTTTGCTGTGATTGTGGTTTTTATTGTGTCTGTGTGTGTGTGTGTGTGTTTTAAAGAATTGCAGCACTGTTTCTGTCCCTGATGGGCAATAGATACAATGGATTGATGTGATGTTAAGGCCAGCTGAGGTTGGCGTCTCCAGATCATAATAGTTGGATGTTGATACCTGGAAAGGAGCTCTCCTCTGACCAAAAACATCAGAGGCAAATGTCTAGGTCTAAAATCCACTCTGATGATAAATAATTATTCCCAAGTAATCTAAATCTGCCCATCTTTAAATCAAAAGTGTACTCCAGTACATAAAATCAGTTTGATGTAAGTGGAATTGGACAACAAATCCACATGGCTTGTTCTCTTTAAGGCATACATTTTGAATTTAGTGGGAATGTCTGAGTTTCCTTGCAATTTGTTAACAATTTAGAGTTCCCAACTAGTCTCCAGCAGTCACAGCGCAGTGAGTTACCACCTGGAAAATAAAAAAAACAACAACAACATCCATTCAGACTGAACAGGAAGGAAGAAGCTGTGATGGTAAAAGACTCAGGTTAAATACATTTAATCTGAATAATGTAATCAGTCGTTGCTGCTGCTTTGACTATGAGGACATTTGTATTTCTTTTACTTCAACCTGTGAGGCAGTGAGTCAGAGGAACGGGAACAAAAAGACTAAACTGTTATTATGTTATGTTATTTCCCCATTAAAATATGAAAACATTAAGCTCATAAGTTTATTCAAAACACTTATATGCTACATAAAAGTTTTTGTTTGTGTTGTGAAAAGTATATTTGGTAAAAGAACTCATCTTGTACAGTAACTTGACAGAGTAATCACATCTACTGTAATGTATCTTTTTCTCTTCAGTACGTTTAGCTCATTATAAGTCTACATTTCACAAATGCAGCAATAAACTGCCAGAATCCTAATTTGGACTTACAGTAATGAGGAGTTTCTTCTCCTCCTCTTTCTCCTGCTGGGCCTCCTCCCTCATGGTGCGATGCTTGTCCTCCAACTCCTCCAGCGCTCTGACCTGCGCCTCCTTAAAGCGAAGCGTCTCCTCCTCATAGTGAGCTCTCAGCCTAGAGAGCTCCTTCTCGTAGCCTTGGTGCTCCTCGCGTAGAGACTGCGGTTAAAAACACAAAATCTTTACATTTGGACTTGCATCTTGTGCTGTTTCAGGGTGGTAAAACATTACCTGCTCCAGCTTGAGCACTTGCTGTTTGTGCTGTTCGTTGGTGGCCTGGTTTTGATTGAGCAGAGCCTCCCTGCCCTCCTCGAGCCTGCTGATCTTCTCCTTCAGGCGACTCTGCTCCTGGTCCAGGTTCCTGATAGTCGCCTCATGACCCATCTGAGTGGCCTGCAGGGAACCGATCTGACCTGGAAACAGTCCAGCTGAAATCAGCAGCACGTCAAACAGGCTCCACAGACATGTTAGCGGATCAGCTGAAGGTATTTTCAAATCATCACCCATGCAATATCTAAAAGCTGATGGAGCTGGAGCTTTTGAGAATCTCCCAAAGAGTCTACGAGTCTCTATGTGCGATAGCATTAATTTCTACTAAAATAGGCCTAAAAATTTGTTCAGATGATAGTCTTAATTTCATGCAAGTCTCCTGTATTACATCTGTCTTTAGTCTAATATCTACAACCTCGTGGTCTAGTCTCCGCTTTTTGCGGATGATGTCGTTCTGATGGCATCTTCAGGTCTTGACTTTCTGCATACACTGAGGCGGTTCGCAGCTGAGTGGGAAGCAGCTGGGATGAGAGTCAGCTCCTCTGAAGGCCAATACAAATTCCGCAAGAACCGAGAAAACTGTTCTCTCTCCCATGGCTGCGAGAAGAGAATGGCATTACGTTTTGTTTGGGAGTTCTTGCAACACAACATCTAAGCAGAACGTATTTCACCTGTGGTGTTCAATAACTGTGATGTAATTGGTCAGAAAGAAAAGTGGAAAGGTGCAGGTATGAAGGTTTGTGCACTTCAAAGGAGTTCTGCGTTTGAGTTTGTAGTGAAGTATAAAATGTCCTGGCCAGAACAAACTTTGTTCTCCATCAGAAGTAAACAAACAGTTTAGTCACTTTTTGAGTATGCAACAAGTTTTAGTTTGGAGAAGGAGATGGTCCTCAGTAATGAAGGCGTTGCATCGATTTGTCGTAGTGAAGGAGGAGCCAAAATGAAAGACAAAGCTCTTGATTTACTGGTCCGTCTACATTCTAACCCTTACCTATGGTCACGAGGAATGGATCATGATCAAAACTACAACATTCCAAATACAAATCAGCTTCCTCGGTAGGGTGGCCGAGGTCAGCTTTAGAAAGAGTGTGGGAGGCTCTGTCATTCGAGGCGAGTTCTGAGTAGAGCCGCTGCTTTATTGCACTGAAAAAATGTCAGGTGAGGTGGTTGAGGCATCTGATTAGGATGCTCCCCAGGTGCATCCTATTGGAGGTTTTACAGGTATGTCCCACTGAGGGGAGACTTTGGGGCAGTTCCAGAACTCGCTGGAAGGATCAACTTTCCTCTCCAGTCTGGGAACACCTCTCCCAGGAAGAGCTAGATAAGTGTCGCTGAAAAAAGAGATGTCTGGATTTTCCTCCTAGACGTGTTGCCTCCTAGACGCAAACACGAGTAAGTGGCAGAAAATGTATGGAAGTACTTTTTGACCTTGTGTGTCTGATCTGATCACGTTGTTGCGACATTAAGGGCATTCCGATAATTCTGTGTAAAATTCAGATGTGTCAGCACTTCAGCACATAGAACTACTGTTGAAAATAACATCCAGAGGCACAACTTACTTGCTTTGTGGAGAATTTCGGTGGCCTGCTGCTGAACTCGTTCCCTGCTGCTCTCGAGTTCATACTCTGTGTCCTTCAGCTGCATTACCCAGATTTCTCCGTCCTGGATAGCTTCCTCCAGCTGCTTGTGCAGATTCTGTAACAAAAACAGACACACACAACACGTGTTCCTGGTTCTACGTTCTGTATTTTACCATTTTCCCTTTTACAGATCTCTCTGGAGTTTTGCCAGAGCATGCTACATTACCTTTCCCATCCCTCTGAAACTCTTGAAAACAATCTTACCCCAAGGCTTTTGCTTTTGTCTTTATTCTCAGAAAAATAAAATCCCCATTCAGTTTAACCTACTTCCTACCCAACTGGAAGTAAAAACTAAAAACAGGAAAAACAAAAGCTGCAATACCACTTTTTTCACGTCTTTCCCAACAAATCAGACTTAAATATGTTTAGTGACTCAGAAAAGCACACATTCATGTGTTCATCCATCCGTGCATCCAGTCCCAACAGGACACCTTAATGGTTCCCTCAGCGTTGGCCAGTGATGTCTGCAGTCTGTTGGTCTTGTCTCGGTTCTCGCGTGCCTCCTCCTGAGCCTTCTGAAGTTCACTCCTCAGCTTGGAAAGAGAACGCTGCAGCGCTGTTTCCTGAGCCTGGAACTCTTTACGAAGCTCAACCTTAAGGTGAACAGAAACAGAAAAAGACCTCAGCAGACTGTGTGTTGTGACAAATCAGCCAATAGGAAGTTGAGTTTTGTACCATTCAAACAATAAAGCTGTAGAAAAGCTCACTGCTCATTTGTTGCTGCTGGGTAATGTTTTCATCGCCCACCGCCTACATACGTGTCTGCTCTGTTAGCAAAATATCTCATATACCACTGAACAACTTTCATAAACATTACTGATTACAACATTTGAAACAGCACAATGCAAGCCACCTTAGCAAGCACAAAAATAACTATAACTCAGTCGATTTTACACTTGTGCTAAAATTTGGTGTTTTAGTACTTGATTCATAATCAAAATATACTGCAAGTACTAAGTGACCAGTTTCAGACTGGTCACTGGTCACTTACATTACATTAATTGCTGGAGTCAACTCTGCTTGTCTGTTAGCAAAATAATTTATCAACCACTGCGACTGATTAACTTTTAGACTGAACCAAATTCAAGTTGGCTACTACAGCTCATCACTGTTAGTTAACACAAAAATGGCTAGAACTTAGCCAGTTACACAGATATTGAGCTAAAATTTGGTCTGTTAGTAGCGGTGTGTTGTATGTAGGGTTGTGTTCCTACTTCAGTCCTCTTCCAGGCCAGCAGGTTCTCAGTGGTGAGTTGATGTGTTCTCCTCATGGCCTCCAGCTCCCTCTCATAATACTCTTGAGCCTTGGCCAGCTTGGCCTCGTATTCCTCCACTAGACGGACCTTATCCTTTGATAGCTCCTCCACTCTCTCCATCAGTGACTCCACCTGCACAGAGAGATGGAACAATGTCCAACACGTTCCAGGCTTGTGCATTGGCGTTCCATCCATCCAACCATTATCTTAACCCGTTTCTTCCTTTTAAGGTCATGGCATCACTGGTGCCCATATCCTATAGTCACAGTGCAAGGGGGGGGGTACACCCTGGACAGGTCGCAAGTCTATTGCATTGGAGTTTTCATGACAAAATGCATTCAGAAGATTGTTTAAAATAAACTATTATTTTTGAAGAATAATGCTGTGCCTGTGTACTATTCTATTTTTGATGGATTTTTTTCTATTTTTATTTTACATTTTGAAGTTGGTCTTTAAAGTATGTTTTACTTTTGATGGGTAATAGTTAGATTTAAGAAATAAAATGAAATTAAAATAAGGGGATGACAGACATGCAAAATGACCAGAATATTAACAAAACTGGGTTTCTTTTACGCTGTTAAATCAACCACATCTCCTAACAAAAACCGTTTTAATTTTATGATTTTTATTATAAATCCTCCAAAGAAGGTATTACCTACTGTGACTTACTTTCTAAAGTTAAACAGAACCAGAATGTGTCTTCATAACATCTAATCTACTGTCCTGGCATGCCAGCCCACCTCTTGTCTATGAAGCTCAGCCAGTTTCTCCTGGTCTTCAGCAGAGGTGGCACTGTGGTTCTGCTGGTTGTTACGCAACTCCTCCACCTCCTGCCGGTGAGTGGCCCTCATCTCATCCAGCGTCCGCCGTTTATCTGCCTCAAACTGGGCCTGAGCCTGGCTGAACGTCCGCAGCTTCTCCTCAAAATCCCGACGCATTTCTTCCACCTGTTGAAAAATATTATCTGCTCTTTGGGTCGGTTTCTGCATTTCTGCAAGCCCTCTCCCAGACTGACAATGTACATATTCTAAACACCAAAAATCCAACCTCCTCCCCCCACCCCCAAAATCTGAAAATGCAAAAAATGTTCGACTCTAAACCCTTTCATAATCTTATTATCACATACATGTATTTTTATTTTATGTATCAAACAAAAATATATGTATGTGATAATCACATACATGTATTTTTGTTTGATACATAAAATAACTTGTAACTTTTCTATGCAACAACCAAGTTTCCTGATTCAACAGAAGATTTGAAACTGTATAAAAATATGAAAAAAAATAAAGCATGTGATATTTTGTGAAGACGGCACACTTGTTCAGGTTGATGAACTTAAAAGAGTGAACTAAAGACAAAAACGAAGGACAAAACTTAATTATAGAAGTCTGAAAATTTTGCTGAAATATCTATAAGTTCAAATAATATTCTAACTAGTGCTTCCCATCACCAAATATAAATAGAGTCCAGGGGTTGGGGGGGCAAGATCATTTGCAATTTTAGGGAAAGAGTGTGGGCAGGAAAGGACTATAAGCGGAGAGCTGCCTTTATTTATCACCCATCACATCGAACCGTGGATTAAACTGCAAAGTAGTTATAAAATACAAGCCAGGCATTTAGCTAGAAAGTGTTGGGTTTTCCTACACCTTCTATGGCTTGGTGACGCCTCGGGACGCCCACATGAGTCTGTCCCGATCTTTGGGTTCCATCCACAAGTTGGTTTTTCCACCGTACTTAAAATTAGTAAACTTCGTAAGCAGAAGTTGGTGAACGCAATTATTTTATGAAGCCAGAGGAAGACACAAAGAATAAATTGTGCGCAGCATTGGATTAGAGGACGTGGGTAACGATGTTACAGCTTCTTTTTTATACATTTTCCTTCTAAATAGTCAAACTTCCTCCTCTTTTCAAATAACCTCATGAGGTCTTCAGTGTCAAAAAACAGGTGTTTGATATTGGGTGCTTCAATTCATTGTAATTTTAAAAGTGGTGTTCGTCAGTAAATATTAAATTTAAAAATGAACGAAAAATGCTGTTTGTGTTCGGTCATTTTCAACATACGCAGCAGTAAACTAGTGGTGCATGGATGAAAATGGCACAGGAGTATTGTAACAGCAGGCATCTCAACAGCAGTGCTGGGTTTACATTGTAAGCAGTGTTTTCTTTGTGTTTTTTTTTAATAAAGTCTTACCTCTCTGCTCATGGAGACGACTCTCTGTGTGTGCTGGGCCTCGGTGCAGAGCTGTGAGTCTTCCATCCTCTGTCTGTACATCTCAAACTCAGCTAAAGCCTGACGGCAACAAAACAAGACAAACAGCTTCGTTATAACTGGAATTTCAAGGGCTCTGCTGCTTTATTTTTTCAGTGGGATAAATAGATTTGCAGCAGTTGCTTTTAATACTCTGATAAAATAGATAAATACTGAATGCATGCATAAAGCTTTTTGAATGCAAAGACTTAGTGAACCCAACCAACAGATAGAGCCCGGCAGCAACGAATGACCTGTCTCTTCATGTGCTCATGCAGTTCAACAGACTCCTCCAAACTGGCCAACCGCCTCCTCAGGTCTGCCTCGTCTGCCATTTTGCTTTTGTACTGCATGATCTTGTCTCTGGTTTCTGTTACTATATGTTGGACCTAAGTAGAGGAAACAAAAAACAGCCCATGTTTTAAATGGTTTGGATATGATCAGCTACATTATTGCACATTAACAAATAAGTTGATGCAGTGTGAATCAGTTTCGCTCAGAAGACATTTCATTTCAGACATTTCCTTCAATGGATCTATAGATAAGGTATTTATTCATCAGATTTTGACAAAAAACAATAATTGCAGTATTTCAAACAATAACACTTTAGTTGGCCAATATCTCACTATGTTACATTGAGACCTAATCCTAAGTTTGATGTAACAAAGGAATTGACAGCATGTGTAGCTGCAGCTTTTATCTGATTACACAGTTAGCTGAAAGGGCACAGTATCACACTTGGAAACTGTCGCACACATTAGCAAAAAAATCATTTTAATTGACAATGCTTTAAGCTCCACGAGGAAAGAAATACTTTCTGTGCAAGAGCATCATTAGGTGTGTGAACATTTTGGAGTAAGTTCCCTTGAAGTATGACCAAAAGAAGCTGCATCTCTGACACCAAATTTACACTCTGACCCTGCAGTCGCACTACATACTAAATATAAATTCAGATCAGGTCCCCAGGTTTTGTCTTATGTAATGCCAGTTTCTGGTGCTTCCAAGTATCAGTACCTCGTCATCATGGGCTTCTTTCAGAGACTCAATTTCCTCTTCATGCTCATCATTTTTGGTGTTGAGAGCATAAATTACCTGCAGACAGAGGGAGATGACAGAATGGAGAATGTGGATTAAAAACTCTTATTAACAGTCTCAATATAAAATCGATAGTTCTACAGAGGAGAGAAAGAAAAACACGACTAACACTGCATTGGAAGTGCTGCAAAGATCAATACCAATAACATGAGAGGAGAAATATGTTCCCTGCTCTGACTAAAGACAAAGCTTGAAATTTACAGCAGCTGCAGGAAAACTTTCTATTCCATCCATCTGGAAACAAAATAAAGGACTTTTGGCCTGATATTTTCTGAAAAATATACCTGGGATTGCATAAAACACAACAAAGGAAACCTTGTAAAGACAAGTTATATTTAAACAAAAACACTGTAAAGGAGTTTTTTTAATTGCACTATAAATCCTCCAGCTTTTCTTTCTATCTTACAAGAGCCAGCTATAGGGGTATAGGATTTCCCTCTTCTTGCAGTTACAGCCCACCACGCACGCACACACACACACACACACACACACACACACACACACACACACGCACGCACGCACGCACGCACGCACGCACACACACACACAAAAGCCTAAGTGAATAACATCTTGTCAGTTATGCTCACACTCCCTCTTGGGAATATAAGCAGGTTTTATGAGCGCTAGAGGTAAATGATATGCAGGAGCTTTAAAAAAGCTTAAATTTCTGCAAATTGAAGCCCCCCCTCCGGTGTGCAGCTAATGTTTGGTCATGGTCAACTGTATTACAGACCTGCTGCTAGATGAGCCAACATGTCAAACATACATTTCCTGTTACAGGTGAGCCAAAAAAAAGATAAAAAAATTAGAAATATACACGTGACACATACTGGGAGTGATTTTTTTGTATAATAATTATTCTCTGTAAGGAATATAATTATAGTTTGTTTATGACTTCCTGACATTTAACTGGGATATATGCTTGAGAAACAATCACTGCAGCGGTTCATGTTTACCTGAAACTCTGGGATAAAAATCATACAATGTGCGACTTATCTTTACAAATCTTTATGCCTCCTAAAATATACGTGGCAGAGAAGTGAGGGGCATCATATTTAACCTTCTTGCTGCCTTTGGGTCAAATTGACTTGTACGGCCTCAGTGTTGTGGTTCTGACCCGAACGCAGCTGGAAGGTTAAAAACACAACTTTTGTTGTAAAGAGGAATTGAAATGAAAAAGCAGACGTTTTGTTTAGGCCTCTATGCAGCCACAGAATAGACATTTTAGCCACTAGAACTTGAAGGAAAGACATCTTTTTAAAGCTAACTGCTGCATGACTGGAGCAGACACCTAAAAGGATAAATCCTGAAAATAAAAACTCACTTTTCAAGCTTTACTTGTGTAAATTAAAAAGACAACCAGCAGATATATTTGCTCATTTTTCTGTGACAATGATTGGATGACGCATTCACTGGAGCCCATTGGACGACCTCATCCAGCAGAATAAGAACTAAAGAAGGTAGATTTTTGACTTCTATTCTCTCTGAGCGTGAGTCAGCTGTGAAAATGTTCCTTCAATTATACATGATTATTTTAATGATGCTGATGTGCCTGCTGCTTTCATCTCCCATCTCTTAACCTCCCTGTGCTTTCATCTTCTTCTACCCCTGCCCCTCCTTTATGTTCTTTATCTCCCTTCCTTCCTCCCTCTTATGTTGTTTCACCCCTCACTGGGGAGAAAAGATACCTCGCATTACTATTTAGGGTACAGCTGAGCTTTCCAGAAATAATCTTTCAGTACACTTGTCTAATAACAGGGTTCTGTTGCAAGTAAATCCTGCGGAGATGAAAACTTTCAATGCCGTTAAATGGCACGACAGACGAACAAAAAAACAACTAATTATTTCGAAAAGCTGTCAAACACTTTCTGCCTGTTTGACACCAATATTTACTGAATATAACAAAAATAGTAGCAATACAAGCCATTTAACTTCATTATTGCTCATTGCTGAAGGCAACAAGAGTGATAATGTTTTTGCTGGAGTGTTTATCTGTTACTAAACTATCACATTGTTTATTCTGTATAACATTTTGCAGGTAAACTACATCCACATTTTAAATTGTCCAGCCTGATTGGGAACCGTGTGCTTTTTGTGCTCTTTTTAGCAATGGTCTTGTTAATTTCAAGTGTAGTGGTCACCCCAAAGGGGAAACTGGGGTCACCTGTCTTTGCTCTGGGCTCAAAGAGCCTTCTCAAGAAGAGA
>JAVKLF010000077.1:8050254-8060478 GCA_034783495.1 Millerichthys robustus | reverse complement strand
CACACACACACACACACACACACACACACACACACACACACACACACACACACACACACACACACACACAGAGCCAGCCAAAATGGCCAAGATGCTGCTAAGTGTTTTCTCTAAACACACGTTTCATCATCAGCTCACCACACACTAAGTGCAGTATGTAATCTGACTCAGTCACACGCGCAAATATTGATACCATCCCACGGGAAAGGATGCGAGCACGCACACCTCAATTATCCTGCTCACACACACACACACACACACACACGCCCTGCAGTCATTAAGACTCGAGTGTGTCATTTTGACTTGTGATTTATACACAAGTCTTCGTCATGATGTAATTAGTGATTAGGGGGAAGCGTGTGGGTGGTGTGCATTTGCAG
Organism: Millerichthys robustus; assembly: GCA_034783495.1. Classification (NCBI taxonomy): domain Eukaryota; kingdom Metazoa; phylum Chordata; class Actinopteri; order Cyprinodontiformes; family Rivulidae; genus Millerichthys; species Millerichthys robustus. Next base: position 8,060,098 of record JAVKLF010000077.1, on the reverse strand, counting down.
CCTGACTCATGTGAGTTTTCATCCTCAGCGTTTCCCATGTCGAGCCTGTGCTCCCGTCTCCCGCTGTGCCGAGGCAACCACGACTCGGACTGGGAGCGGGAACGGGTGGGTGTTCAGTAAGTTTTAATAAATCAGCGGTGAGATGGTGAGACATGCGCTTCTGTAGCAGAACCAGGTTCAAAATCGCTGAAACTCCTCAGTCAGGCCTACAGGTGAACATGGAAGCAAAATAGAGGAAGTTATTCATCTTTTGGCAGTGTGACTTGAAGTCTCTATAAATGCAATAAAATATAAATACAAGTATTATGCTAGCTAGAATAGACTTTGTCTCTCTGTTTTTTTTTTTCTTTAATTTTCCCTCAATTTTTCTTTCAGAGTATGATTTCAGCCATAGTGAACAGCTCCTACTACGCCAACGTCTCCACCTCCAAATGCCACGAGTTCGGACGCTGGTACAAGCGCTACAAACGCATCAAAGGTAACTCTTACACGCAGAGCCTCTGAATACCTGTAGGAAAGCAGGTTGAGCTAATTTTTTACATTTCATTTTAAATCCCGGTAACATTTGAGTGATGCCTGAACGCAGCACGAGCTGCTGCTCAGTGTGAAGCAAAGCCACATTTCTATAATTACAGATCAATGGTGCAAATATTTGTTGGCTGTCAGAGAACAGCCTGCAGAGTTTTATCAGAATGATGTTGTTAATCAGCTGCAGTGTGTGTGTTCTAATTTGTCTGAGATATAGCTTGAACTCCTTTTAACTAACATTGTTTCATAAAATGTGATTAAAATAACAAGAAAAATGTGTTTAAAAAAGATCTGTAGTCAATAACCGGACGTGACAACATATTGTGTAGTAGCTTAAAATCTGTTCAAAAAGCGTATTTATTTTTAAAACTGTAGTTTATTACAGGTATGTAATTAGGATTCAGACACTGATGGTTAGTTTTACAGTTTCTTTTACAACAAACATGAATAAATGGTTTTTTTTTGTCTTTTCAAACATAAAATATAAAGTAAACATGATTATTAGTGGTTAGCCTCATCTAGTTCTAAACCCTCCTGCTGCCCTGGGGTTAAAATGACCCACGAGGCCTCAGTTTGGGTCATTTTTGACTCAAAGCAGCAGGAAGGTCAAAACTTTTTGACTGTTCTCCTTTAAGCTGAACTTCTATCCAGTAAACTTCAGTTTTCAGTGTTTTGAAGTGCAGAAAAACCCCAACATCAATAATAGATTTTAATTACAGAGTAGAGCAGACACAGAGTCACTTGTGTCTGATCATTAGACTGATTTAGTAACTAAGCTATTGTCGAACTCAAGAACTTGAAAGCACGGAAACTCGTGGAAAGACCTTTTTCACACCAGAGGAACAACGTAGCCTAGAGTTCTACAGAAGCTTGTAAATCCCCCAAAAAGAATGCCAAAAACGTAGATTACATAGGCATGGCTAAAGGAACTATGAATGAGGATTTTAAATACAGTGGAATAAAAAAAAAACTAATAGATTGAGACCAGGTGTGTGACGAGACAAAAACGGGAAGTGAAGTTACGCCAAATTAAAAGCTAAAACAAAACATTTTTTATTTAGGACTAGACAAATATTAAACACACAACACAAAATCTAAAAAAGAAACTGGAAATCAAGCCTAATCAGACCAGGAGTCATACACAGAAGTAAGCATTAGGACTCGAAGAACAGTTCTTGTCATATTTTCTAAAAAGAACTGAGAGTTAAGCTGCTGTCAGGTTAAAAACTTTGGCTCACTTCGGCTGTTGCTGCAGTTTGTTCCTGGTGGTGAAACCTCTCGTAGGTGAAGTCTGTCAGACACCTCTGGAACCAGCATTTACTGCTTGTCACATCTCAAGTTAATGACTCACCTGCCCGGCTGCCTTCATTTAGGGACTTTCTTGTCCGCCCCCTGCATGTGTGTGAATGTTTGTGTCGGCCTTTATGTGTCTAATCTGTCAGCGACGGCTCTCAGTAGGAAGGAACTGTCGCACATGGTTCACATTAACGTCATCTTTAATACACATGACAAAACTAAATGCTCTTAACTCCTAATGGAAAACAGCAGTACCTCCCCATCTCACACATACACAGACACAGACACAGCGGAATAAGAAGTTTTACACATATAACACACGTAGAGAAAGGTAAAGCTCTGATGCCCAGAAAATCACAGTAAATGTGTCTCTCAACCACAGCCAGTGAGTGAATAAAAAGCGGATTTTCTGTAGCGACAAGTGGATGGATGGAAGAATCAGCAGAACAGGGACCAAGTTTAAAGCATTAATAAGATAATGTGCTCAAATAATTGATTTGAGCACATTATCTATAGGGTTTGGAAGCAGAGAATACTCCAAGAGTCATTGTTAACCAGAAAAACTGCATCAAATACAGCGTGAAGAATGAGTGCTGCAACTGAGCTGTTCAAGTTAAACAACACTAACTGAAAGGCTAAGGGGAGCAAGACAATAGCTAAATGCTAAAAGGAAGCAGGACACTACCTAAATGCTAAAAGGGAGCAGGACGCAAGCGCAAAGCTAAAAAGAGCAATACCCTGTCTAATAGGTGCACAACACTAGCTAAAAGCCTAAAGAAGCAGAAAATTGCCTAAAAGGAGCAGTACACTAGCTAAATCTCAAAAGGATTAGTACACAAGTTAGAGGGTAAAATGAGCAGAACCTAGCTGAAAGGTAAAAGGAGCAGAAAATTGGTCAAATTTAAATGGAGCAAAACAGCAAAGCTAAAAATATCAAAAAGACTTGCTAGAAGCTAAAAGTAAGAAGACAAAAAGAATTCAGTAACTTAAAGCAGATTTCAAAGACGACAGTGTTCATGAAAGAACTGACGAAATCCCCATGGAGTTCTGTGTGAACATATTTGTAAATCTAGTTGAGCATTAAAGTAATTGGTGGAAAAAAAAGTTTATATCACGAATGAGCTGAACGTTTGGATATATGAAATGTTAAAAGAGCACAAAGTTTGTTGATGTTAGACTGGAACAAAAAAGGATCGTATGAACACTGAATCTGTCCGTCCTATGTTAATGAGGGGTCCCCCCCCCCCCACACACACACACACACAAAGTCTAAAAAGCCAAAACATGACGGCTGTGAAGTATCTGGTTTACAAAAACTCCTTTAACAGAACTTTTGAAACATGGGCATTATTGCATCTGATGTTGTTTGTGTGGATTTAAAGTGGACTTCCTGTTTGACATGTGTCTCTCAGGTGAATATGCTGAAAAAATCTGGTCCTCTCTGGAGAAGTCTGATATTAAAGGTAAAATAATCGTCTGTTAGTCAAACTTGTTGCTCCTTTTGGACAGTTTATTTGGACTTTTAGTCAAATCAGTAAAAACATGATGTTGCCAATAAAAAAAAAGTTTTTTGTTTTTTTTGTTGACACAGTGGAGAGGGATTTGGACCTGAGCCTCCTCAACCATCGCCCTCCAACTCTCATGCCCTCTTCCAATCATTTGGGCCCCTTGGCCGGCCCTGGATCCCTTCCGATCAAGAGCAGCCTGGAGGATGCTCAGACCCCCGCACAGCCCCACGGTCTTCCTCATCCTGCAGGCCAGAACCACCCGAGACCCCCTCTGCGTCCTCAGGCTCCAACCCTTTTGGGCCACGGCGGATTGTTGCCCCCACAGCTCTCCCCGCAGCTCGTACGCCAGCAGCTGGCCATGGCCCACCTCATCAATCAGCAGCTGGCTGTCAGCCGCCTGCTCGCCCATCAGCACCCACCGGGAGTCAACCAGCAGTTCCTCAACCACCCCCCCATCTCACGGGCCTGTAAGGTGTCCGGGGCCGCTACGGACCCTGGCCTCAGCTGCTCAGGAGCCGAAGTCTCTGCCGACATTTACCAACAGGTCAGGAACGAACTGAAGCGGGCTAGCGTTTCGCAGGCCGTGTTCGCACGGGTGGCTTTCAACCGCACGCAGGTGAGCCGAGCTAAAACTCCAGTCTGAATAAATTCATAAGATGTATTTTTTTATACATATTTATATATATAAGGTGACATTTTGTTTCCTGCAGGGCTTGTTATCTGAGATCCTTCGGAAGGAGGAGGATCCCCGCTCGGCCTCCCAGTCGCTGCTCGTCAACCTGAAGGCCATGCAAAACTTCCTGAACCTGCCGGAGGCTGAGCGGGATCGCATCTACCAGGAGGAACGGGAGCGCGGCACCAGCACCAACCACAATCATGCCTCCATTACCAGCACCATCAGCACGCAGAGGCATACACAGGTACACACACAAGTACATACACACACTGTGTGTTGACATCAGAGATAGTTTTTCACTTGTTTGTGAAGCCTTTTTTTTATCTTTTACGTGAGCATTTCTGACACTTACTGTAGAAAAAGTTGGACCACAGGAGACCAAGACATTTTTGTTATAAATATGTTTCTGTTTGTGATGCAGCTGTGCCTCTTTTTTTCTGATTATTTTTTTTTATTATTTCTTGTCGCACTAACAAATTCTTCAGCTTTTGCAACTACCCATTCTGGTTAAATCTGTCTGTATTTATTCCTTGGGTTTGGGGTTTTCTGAGACCTTGTTTTTTTTTCAGTCCAGCTTGAAACTGCGTTTTTTTTTTTTTACTCTGTGCAGACCAAGTGCAGCGTTTCCGTTCCAGAGCTGCAGCTGAAGCTGGACTCGCTGGCCAACATCACATCGGGGATCTACGAGGAGATCCAGCAGGAGATGAAGAGGGCGAAGGTCTCTCAGGCTCTATTTGCTAAAGTGGCTGCTAATAAAAGTCAGGTCAGTCTCAAGAACAACAACAATTTAAAAAGTCCAGTATTTGACTTTATTACGATGACAATATTGAAATAGCAGACTGTGCTTGTGGTTCGTGTAAGGGGCTCCTCCTCAGGTCTGGACCTGCCCTGACAACAAAGATAAGACAAGTAATTCCTGCTGCAGATGCTTTGTGCAGATAAAATGTTTTGGACTTGTCTGAAACATGTTTACAGGCACTAAACCTTTTTGTTATACAGTTCTTTACACAATCAGACCGAACTTCTTGTTTGACTTGATAATGTTTGATGGAGCTGATGAGGTGTGGGGGCGTGTGGGGGGATCTGATTACCCACTGCGGCGTACCATCGCGACTGCTTCGTTGGATAAACAGTGCGGGCGATGGAGATCAAAGCCGAATTGTGCTCCGAAGGGCGATGGGGTGGTGGTGGTGGGGGGGGGGGGTAGAGGACATCATAAAAGAAAAACTAACTTTCTGCATCTCTTAGACCTACATGGAACAGCTCATTTTTTTAGAAAAGTTTGCTGTAGATGTACATCCAGATATTATGCTAACAGACAGAAACACAAATGTACGCTGTCTATCTGAAGATTAAAATGAATGAGTTGTTAGATCCCTTTTGGTGTATTTTTTTGGTGCTAAAATCGTTTTTACCCACATATTGGGTGGTGTATTTATTATTTATCTTCACTCTAAACAGCCTGACGGTGCAAATCTTAAAGGGGGGCATGGTTAATTTGGTTTAAAATGTAGCTCAAAAAGACAAAATCCTTTGAAAACGTTGAGTCATCGTTCACCTTTGCCTTCGGCAAAACACAAGTTCCCATCAGGAACACCAGGTGGACAAAAGATGAACGCAACAACAGAGAGATGATCACATTAATTTCATTAATTTCCAGGCTGTTTGCTGTGTGTTAAAAAAAACAACAACAACAGCTGCCAGATTGGGGGTCAGCCTAGCAGAGGTAATTCAATCTTCACAAATTCTCACAACTCAGCTCAGTTTTCCTTCTGTTCCCGGGGCTTCATGGGGAATAACGTTTGAGCTTTTTTGTGTTTTTAAAGCTGTGCAGTGGAATTTTATTTGTGTCAATTCGAGGTGCGTATTTGTGACCTTTTTTTATTGTAGTATATAATTTTTTTTAAAATGGGAGCACTACAAACAATCGTAACACCATAAAAACAACTGTTTTGTAAAAGTCTGAATAAGAAGCGTTACTTTGATTAAATGAGAAAGGCTAAAATTTTATGACATCTACAGAACATGGTAGTGGAAGTATTATTATTAGTAGTAGTAGTAGTCTGGGAGTAAACGCTAGCAGCAATAAAAATAATAAAAAATAGAGAAAACGTCTGATTCGTCTACAGACTTCAACCACAGAAATGTTTTGCAATTATACTACGTTAATGTATTAAACAGCGAAGTTTAAGTCTTCAACTTAATCTAAAACAACTGTCAGACTTGGAGGAACACCAAACACTGGCGGTAAATGTTTGCATTCTTTTGCCTTCCACAAGTTTGTGACATTCATTTAACAATTAATGATAAAATGTTTCATTTTTTATTTAATCTGCTTTTTTATCTGCTTTAATGTACTCATTGCAATGTCACAAAGACCAGTCAAAAACAATGGAAAGTATCAAATACAAAATTTCTTTTGGTTCATGTGAATCTGAATAGAAAACTTTTGACCGCTTTCAGTTGTTTGTTTACCTACGGAAACAGCCGAAGTGACTGATAACCGGTCAGTGGTGACATCCATGGACGTGTCATTTGGGATGGAGAAGTATCTGTACAAATGTAAAGTCAGATTTGTAAAGTATGCAAATAAAAACATAATTTAAAATTACCCTTTTAGACAAAAGTATTGTAAAAGTCACTTTTTGTTTTAAACTCTGAGCTCCATCTGTATGGTGCTCTACCGCCTACACCTGTCCAATTTCATCCCTGGTTTATCCACACTAACTAACCAGACTAATGTAGGTTCAAGGCTCAAGACACGTTTTTTTAACAGAGTACTTTGTATATAATGAGTGCATACCTACATTCCTGAACTGCATATCAATATGTTCGGGAAATTACCGGAGTAATTTCTCTTAAACTGCACCGTATGAACTAGCTGCGGATAATATATTTGTACCTTTTGATTTGATGTTTTATAACAAGTACCAATGAAGGAGTTGACTGCTTATCTAACGATTTCTTTTTAGGGTTATATTTTTTCAGACTTGAACCAAATTCCAATGACGTTCCTCGACATGATGTTATCACCAGTTCAGCTCAGTTCCAAATCAGATATTTGGCACAAAAAATGTTGCTGATACCTTACCTGGTTTGTTTTCAGAGGAACCTTCATTTCTGTTCATAAGCTACATATTATTAACCTGAGAACATCAAAGAATTAAAAAGTACCTACATCAAAACTTTGACACAAAGCAACAGGGTTTCATAAACATTTTGTTTATCTAAATTATTAATAAACACTTAATTTCTGCTTTATATCAGTTGTATCTACAGACATACCAAAGATAACTCAGTTTGACACACAAAATAGTATTTTACCAACAATAAATCTATTATCAGAAAAGGTCCACTTGTCTTTCAGATGTGATGTTCACTGTTTTTCCAGGACACAAAAAACTGCTGGGATTTACCAAGTTTTCAAATTAACTCTTTCTAAATTGCTTAACAAAATGTACTTTTGTGACAAACTACGTTTATTAAAGTTTCAAAAGATAACATTTAATATGTTCATGTGCTGATAAACATCAACATATTCACTTTTTACCAGGGGAGGAACCATAGAGGTGGCCGAGGTGGCAAGTGACTCCCCTGGCACCTGATTGGCCACCACAGGTGCCGCCTCCAAATAACTGACAAGTTGATAGGGATCTTAGATTTTGCATTTAGATTTAGTTAAAGATTGTTCTCTGATGCAACTGTACTATATATATATATATATATATATATATATATATATATATGTTTTAGCTGTGTAAGTTTAAAAATGTCTGAATTGTAGCCCTTTATAAGCTCAGCATTAGCTTCAGTGGTTAGCTTAATATGGTATTAGCATCTATAATTGGTATGTGATCATTCTTACCTACAGCACAAGAAGTTTCATCTCAGTAAATCTTAAAACGCCTGAATTATAGGCTTTTAAAGTTAGTTGTGGTGGCCATTGTGAATTTTTGATTAGCATTTAATATTTGGTAAAGATTGTTTTTAGCTACTTCCACACTAACCTTCAGCTTTGTTTGTCTATAAATGGCTAAATAATAAATTGTGACTTACATCCAGCATGTTTTTTGGGTCACTCTTGCTATGATCACACAAAATTTCAGCTCAGTTAGCTCGAACTAGCTGTGGTGGCCATCTTGAATTTCCAATCAAGTGTACTTTTCTGTATTTGTATGTGCCCCTAAAAAACACCTTGGCCACCGCTTGCAAAAAGAGCCTCGCTCCAGCCCTGTATTTTTACAGCTTAAGAGTCTTTTTAGGGTTGAGTGATTCAAAGGTCAGAGTAGAAATTGCTCCGGTACCAAACTGAACATAAGTAAAAGTGGCCTCAAGACTTTTGCATAGCCCTATAGTTCCAGCAGATGCTGAATAATTTGATTTCTTCCCTTCGTGTTGCAGGGTTGGCTGTGTGAGCTTCTCAGGTGGAAGGAGAGCCCGAGCCCCGAAAATCGCACCCTGTGGGAGAACCTGTGCACCATCCGAAGGTTCCTGGCCTTAGCGCAGGCCGACAGAGACCAGGTCTACGAGGAGGAGTCGAGGCAGCAGCACAACGAGCGGCTCCACACGGTCCTGCACATCCCAGATCCACAGGTAAACGTGTTTCTGTGCTGTGGTGGCAGGTAAAAAAATTGAGGGAAATACACAAATCTATGCGTGTTTAGGGGGGGGATCAGCGCCTGAGAGTCGGTTAGAAAAGTGTCTGCGTGATCTCACCACCTGCTCCTCGCAGCCTCCCTCCTCAATGTCATGTTTTTGTCCCATAAGTCATTGAAAATAGAAGTGGTAAATGACCAGCCCACACATTTCCTGCTAAACACTCCTCCATCCCACCCTCTCCCCAAAACCAAAATGTTCCCCCGTCTGGCCCTAACCTCAATATTATTCAGCAACACAGCCTGTAATTATTGAAGCAGAGAAAAAAAAGGAATTGTCATTATCTTTATTTAGGTCCTTTAATTTTGATGGACCACAGATTTATAGTGTTGGATTCCTGTGTTTGGGTGTGCAGGCCACCCCACCCTGTTAATAAGCTCTAGTAGTGTGGTTGTTTGTATGATGAGTCTGGGAGTTTAGCGTGCATGTTGGTGGTTGATGGAAGCTAGTCATTCACACTTCCTCCTGCAGCTCAGCTCTGCACAGCAACCAGAGAGACAAAAATGTAAGAGCAGGATGTTTGCGCTCAATTTATTATGACTGAATGAAAACATGCAGGGGCACCACCTAGGGAGGGGGGTCAGGAGGGTTAGTGACCGCCTCTAAAAATTCATTTACCCAAAGTGGTCCGACAGTTTTATCCTCCTGAGTCTTGCACTTTTGTTTAATGTGCACTTTTAATTTTTCCCTAATGGAACCACAAAAACATTTTTAAAAAACAATGTTTCTACACAAATATTTAAAAAGAAACAACATCAACGCTACTATTTCTGAACAAACAAGGTTTAAGCCCTTGATCACACAAAAATGCAGCTTTCCAAAATAGTTGTCATTTCTAAAAATACTCTTGTAAACACCATGCCTAGAAATTTCTTCATCCACTCAAAAACACAGGAAAAACATCCAAAACTTTGTAGCAACCAATTTTTATTGTTTTTTTACAAACTTCTGGCCCTGTTTTGACAGAGGGAGGGGCCTCAGATGTCAGGGGGTGTGGAACCATGACTGACAGAAGAAAAAAAAAAGAAATGTGACTAGTAGTGTGGAACTTTTTTTCACTTTCAAATCTTATTTTTCTGTTTCAAATTATTATTTATCAAATGTAAATTTTTATTTATTTGTTTGTTTTTAACAAGTTATTGGTGCCATACAGGACACCCTCAGGTGGTAGATTAGTTTA
>JAVKLF010000077.1:8034353-8044454 GCA_034783495.1 Millerichthys robustus | reverse complement strand
ATGAAAACGAAACCGAAAAAGACAAAATTGAGACTTTATGAGTGAAAAACGAAGTCCAACCAATGATTCTTCATTTTGTAGAACCACTTTTAGGTGCTCAAGTCACATGGTTTTGGAGGAGTTTCGACCCACTTTATTTTACAACGTTGTGTCTGTTCATTGCGGTTTGCAGACATTTGTAAGCACAGCTCTTCTAAATGGATCTTCGACTGCTCGCACATATCTGCCTTAATATGTTGATATTTCTTTATTCTACTAACAGTAGTTGTTTGTGACACATGAAAACAAATAATTACTTTTAAAATTGTATATGTTGATTACATTTTTCACTTCAATTAGTCGCCATTTTGTTGCTGACGCAATGCATTCTGGGGATGATGATGATGATGATGATAGGTTACCGTTGAGACTAAAACACAAAGAGTCATGGCTAAAAAAAACTATAATGTGGGACAACAAAGTTATATTTTGTATTCATCTCTACGTTCTGCACAGTATATTTTTAGTATAATTTTTATTAATTCATTTAATGTCAAATGCATCTGAAAGACTACAATATACTAAGACAGTGTACTGAAAATGTGATGAATAGGTTATTCCGCAGACATAAATCCAATTGTACCAGACTTGTTAAATCTGAAGGACCCCTGGTCTCTAATGGGGGTGGGGGGCTGCTGTTTGGTGTCAAAAAACAAGTAATTAATTAAAATAAACGTCCAGTCTCATGTAACACTTTGCATCTGGAATATTACACTTGATTTTCTTATTTCTGCATCATTTTTTTTTTAAATTGTCCAATCCAACTGAACACATATATACCCACATACACTTATGGCCACTGATATTTACTATTACATTTTTACCAGATACATGTACATCCAAAAATATTATATTTAAAATTATTTATACTTGAGTCACTCTCCAAAAAAGTACCTATATGTAAAATATACCTGATAAATTAATTCGATCAGTGTGACAATCTGCTACACTAACTGAAAGAAAGCCACAATTGATGTGCAAAATATTTTTATATATAATATTTTTATTAGTGTCAGGTACTGTTTCTCTTGTGTTTTGGCCTCCTGTGTCCACTCTCTCCCTCTCTCTGCCTCCCTGTCTGATCATTACTCACACCTGTCCATAGTTTCTAATCAGTCTCTCCATCCAGGTGCCATTCATTATCCTCTCTTCTCAGTATGCATCTAACCAGCCTTTCTGCTTCTCTTCCTTTGTTGGTTCATTGTCCTGGTTTTGCCCGTGTCTTGGTCTTTGTCTCCCATTCCTGCTCGTGTCTCTAATCCTCGCCTGTCGCCTTGCTGGTCACCCAGGTGTTCTTCCCTGGTTACTTTTTGTAAGTTTTTGTATTTAGTTCTTTGTTTGCCTGCCTTTTCTTTCATTTAAATAAATCTGATTTATTTCTTACTCTTGAGTCCCTCGACTCCGTCCGCACCTGAGTCCTCACCATCAGCAAGGTCCGATAGTCAGCCAGTAACAACATTCATAGATAATTAATTATCACTATTGAATGTAAAGGTAACTGAACATTCAAATGTTATTGAAAAAGACATGGGTTATTGTTTGTGTGGGGAGTGACCATATTTTACATATACTCGTATAATAAATTAATATTAGAAAAACAGAGACAAACTATTTGATGTTACATTTGGCCTAACCACTGAAAACACAGGTGAAATAAGAAACATAAAATGTACATAAAACGTGAAGTGTTTATGCCGTTGTATAGTCCTGATTTACAATTTTGCAATAAGTTTATCGCTTGGTGACGTCATAGTTGACACATTATGTCATGAAGTCCCGCCCCCTGTGGAGCTGTTCTACATTTTGGTGGGGCTGAGTTGCTGAGTTGGCAACCGTATTTAACTCCTTATCGCTGTTAACCGTTTACATTTATAAAAGCTAAACGGCCTACAGAAGTTTATTTTTTCTTTTTTTCCCTTTTATTTTGATGTTAACTCAATAAACACCTTTTAAATGTTTCCTTAAAATTGCTCATTGGTTCATGAGTTACAGACTCAGATAAAAACACACGCACATGGACATAACATGGGCAAAAACATTATTGCCTACCACCAACAAAGATTATTTCCGTTTGTTTAATGTCGCAATCATTACCTGTTTATTGTCCCACACATCAGAAGGTTTTCTGCCACAAATGCATCATGTACACATGGCTAAAAAGGCATAACTTTGACACACAGATGGCAAAATACACCCTGAAAACAGCCAAAGATGAAACGAGTTCGTAAACAACCACATCACATCTCCCTCAAAAACAAACAATTCATTATGGCGACTCCGTTGCATTATTGGCAGACCAGCGGGTTTTGATGTGCGCCACTAAATGCCATCAGTTTGAGCCAGTAACATTTTTACACCCACAAAAAGACACTCAAAGCAAATGACTTTAGGAGACAAAAATGAACAAACAATTCCAAATTAATAAGCCTTTAGCTTCTAAGTGTCTGGAAACGGGTAATTTAACGTTCCGATTAAAGTCATAAAAGGCTCCGTTCTTTGAACAATATTACCAAAAAAAAAGAAAAGCAAATAAATTTAAGGCTAAATTATGGTGTTCACGGCTAATTTTGAGACAACTTTGAAACTGGGCTTGTTATTTTTGGAGCACATTCTCTCAAAATACACAAAGCAAGAAACTTTTCTCCATGTTGACTTTATTTTCAGAAACTTTTGTTTTCTTATTACATTGTTGTCTCTTAGCACATATTTTTTTTTCCACCTGTCCTGTTCGGCATATATGCATTAAGTAAAATGAAACTAAAAACTTTTCCAATGCCTTGACAGTTTTACTCTACAACAGGAGGGTTTGAGATAATTTGATGAGATAAGTTGATGCCTTTATCGTTTGAAGTCACTGGACAGCGAAGGCTGAGGGGGACACAAAAGGAAAGGACAGAAGGGGTGGGGGGGACAGATACAAAACAACAACAGTAGCAGCAGAAACATGAACCAATAGTCGGTATACGAAATACATAACGAAAACTAATAAATTACTAAAAGTTACTAATTAATTATTAATATCAGCAGAAGCAGATCAACAAAAGCCACAAATATTTAAACTTAGATTGTGTGAAATACAGCATGCATACAAATGAGTGACACAAGTGTGTGATACATGTGCACACATGATGAGGCAGGTGATTATACAGGCGTGTATAATCATTTTAGGACATATTAAAACGATTAAACCACAAGAATCTGTCACTGCTGGGTTTTTTTTTTTTTTTAACAGTTGGATTAGAGTTGAGGAGGGGTTATACTGTATATGTATATGTATGTGTTTCTCCCCATTGTTCGGTCCTCTTGAGTTTTTCCCTCCTGAGTGGTTTTGCTGCCACGTCAGCTTTTGTTTTTCTGTTTTCAATAAGCAGTTTTTGTTTTTTGATCCCTGTCTGCATTCTGGGTTCCACCTTTTTTCAACCGTTCCATGACAGTGTTATGAAGCGAATGTGAATGTGACACTGACAGAGCCACAGTTTTATTTTAAACACAGCACACAAGAGCTGCTCTTACATCAGTGTGAAGTGAAGGAATCACAGCTGGTCAGATGGTTTGTGGGTGCTCGAGACCAGCTGCAAAAGGAACCACCAGGTGTCTGGGATTTCACGCTGCTTCCCTCCTCCGATGGGTCCCAGCGCAGAACGCTGAACCGTCACTGGGCTGGATTAGCACCAGCTGTTCTTCCTCAGAGCTGCATGGATCCTCAGATCGGCAGACTTTACTGCCCGCATCCTTCACACAACATACAAGTGTCCAAGTGGATTTGATAGCTTTTATTTAGAGCAGGATGAAACGGTTAAGGCCTCGTTTACATGTGGACTCAAAATACGGAGGTATTTGAAAAATGATGACCAAGCAACTGAGTTTGTGCAAAGAAACCCAAACAACTGAGCTGTTTTTGCCATTTTTTTCCCCCACAGGTGTCTTGTTTTATTCTGATCCCGTCACCATTAAATTTTCACCAAGTGCCAAAATGGTTATTAACCTAGAGAAACCTGTACTAAAAAGAGTCTAATAAAAACAAATCAGATAATTCTTTCTCAAAATCCAGCTCGACAGCCATTGACACAAAAACATTAAATATAAGCAGTCTTGTTTTGTTTCTTAGTTACTATTTTACACAATCTTTTGGCAACACCTGTGAAAGATTAGTGAACATATTCAAAAGTCATTGCCTCGTAGAAAAAAACTTTTTTAAAATAAGTGTGCAGTGACTAATGCTAAATTTACCTTGTTCAAGTACATTTTTTTTGTTTATTTGTAGTTTTTGGTGTCTCTGAATCAATGTTTGAACTGGTTTCTGCAATTTTTAAGAAATAATTCTAATTTTAGAAAAAAAGGTAGTTTTAATTTTGTTCCATACCATCCACATTACCGTGTCAAAAACCTTTTCCTAAGTGTTACCTGCTGGGATCAAAATATTGCATCAAATACTAACTAAGAAAAAGCACTAATGTTCACTTTTTTATGTGAAAATTGGAGCAAAGCTGGACTTTGAGATCAGGCCCAGTTAGATTACGTGTGTTAGGTTTTCGTGTTTAGTTGTGGTAAAAAAAAAAACTCACTCTTTTTGCTTAAATTTAAATGTTCTCGCCACCTAGTGATGCAAAATGGGTGTTTCGTCATTTTGAGTTTGAATCATACATAAGGAGTTGTGCAGCTTGTCCGTAAATTACACAAATTTTAACCCATTTCACATGTGCCCACATATATAGAGAAATCTCAGCATCAAATTTATTTTTGATCTCAGAGCCGACCTGTACGGAAATGTCAAATTTGTTCCCTCCTCCTGCTAGACTGTACCTGCTCTGCCGCACATGCCGCTTACCCCTCTCTGTGAACTTTATGGATTTTTGATGGTCAGAATACAGGTCAACATCCAAAGGAGTTGATATGTATGTTGAGCACATAGACTGAGCCAAAAATATCTATTTAAAAAAAGCCTGGAGTAGTGTAGTGTCTTATAGTAGTACCTGTTCTGTCTAGATCAAGGTTGTCAAACTCCTTTTCACCAAGGGCCACATGATGGTGTTTAACTTTGACTAAATACGAAAGGTCACATTCCTTGACTCATTGCTCTGACTGAGTGCAGCTAACACACAATAACTGAGCTCTACGTGGTATTTCATGCATAGAAACAGCGTTTTAACGTGTCCTCTTATGAATACTGAAAAGTATTACATGTACGACTGACTAAATGTGAAATAAATAATACAGAAATACTATTAAAAGTAAAAGTAAGAGAGTTTATTCACTGTTGAGTTGTGATAAGTAGCTGCAGTCTTGGATTCTGAACTCTCCTAATTTCTCACATGAAGTTCCCACTGGAAGTGTGTTCCAGTTTACACTGATGACTTGTAAGTGGGAAATTCCCACTTCACTGTACAACTGGGCCACAACAAAAATAGCCAGTGAAAATTCAGTAAAATAGAGATGTTACACTGCGAATTTTGATCCCTGTGCACCTCTGCCTAGTGGTGGGATGCTGTCATTTAGTAGGTAAAATAATCTACATGCATTATGGAAGATGTAGTTTATGGCCAATGCCAGCTTTAAAGCAAAATATTCTTATTTTAAGACATTATTACATCTTTGAATGTCTTGCAGGCCACATACAATGCTGTGATGGGCCACGTTTGGCACATGGGCCTTGAGTTTGACACAGGTGATTTAGGTTGTTTTGTTTCCTAAACTTAACTAAGTAATTGTTGTGATTTAGGAACTCTGTCCACTGAGACAAATCACGATTCATCTCAGCTTTTTTCCTTTCATCTGCTGTAGACGGGTCATTTTTTGAACTTTGTGTCAAATCATGCAAAGACCTTAGTAGAGTTTGAAGGGTCGTGATGAGAACTTAATGTCTCCTGTTCAAATTTATCAGTTTACCACATTGTTTTGAAGAGTTGCTGGTTTCATTTTTGACACTGTTCTAAATTTATTGAAGTCTGGAATCATTTTAGGTTCTTCAGAACAATTAGTTTATAAAGCTGTTCTATGGACCGGTTCATATGTTGCAACATATAAACTTTTCTTACGCTCTGTCATTTATTTTATTGTATGCAAAAGATCTTGTTGCTCAGTTCGGTTCAAGCTTCATCTGCTGGATTTAATTTAAAACACACACCTGAATCCTCCAGACTTCTGCTTTTACAGAGGCATGTATAAACACAAATCCACAAAATCAAAAGAGGGCTTAACAATCTCTATGAGTTTAAACTTACATAAAAGTATACTTGTGAGCGTCTTCGTATAAATAAAGGCACAGCCTTCAGCTCAGGCAGCTCAAACAACTGCTAACAATTACAACAATTAGTGGTTTGGCACTGCCAACAGCCACCCTGCCTGTTTATAATATAATGCAGCACAAATGTCATAACAGTAAAGCTTTGAGACAAACAAGATGCACTATCAACATGATGCCCAAAGTCCAGACTGCAAGCAGCTACAAGAAAACCGATATTTTATCACACAGGAAGTTCTGATCTGAAAAAGAAAATCACACTCAATGTAACTTCCAGACCAAAGCGGTGAGGTAAATGTTTTACCCATTTGACCTCTATTTTCAGTGTTATTACATGCAACTGAGAAACTGTTTCAGATTTTAGAGGAGAAAAAAAACAAAAAAACACTGAAAGGACCCAGATACAAAACACCAACCTGTACAGAAAGAGAAACAAAAAAATTAAAAAAGTCACAAAACACAAATTAAGCCCCTACATTTGTTAGACTAACTACTGTAGGTTATAGGTTGTAGGTTAGTGACCTTCAGTGAAACGCCAGCTAGGTCTGCCTAAAGAAATTAGTCTCTAGCAAAAGCCATTAATATAAATATTAAATTCTTTTTTTGTTTTTGGCAGCCTTGCTTGTTTTCTTTACTCATCATATTGTTTTTAGCTCTTGGTGGGCAGGCAGCTTCTCACTGCAAAACCAAACCAAGAGCCAATGTTTGGGAATTAAAATAAAGACTAAAAAAGCTGTGCCTCTGAAAATAAAAAACATAAATGCTAGAAAAGTTGTGCCCCTGAAAATAAAAATAAAAATTGTAAATGCTATAAAAGCTGTGCCTCCTAAATCTAATAAGTGTAAATGGGAATGAGCGGTCAAACCAAAACACATCATGTGATGATGTGAGAGCACGGCAAAGCAGAACAAGAAAACACAGAGAGTGGTAAATTGTAAAATAATAATGTTTTATAAACAGCCTAATAAACAATAGAACCTGTTAAACCTTTTGTCTCCAAACTCAGGTCGTTCAAAGAGCTATCTGCAACAGGTAAGATATTGACTAACTAAGCACTTCAAAAGAGATTTTTAAATGTTCAGAATAACAGATAAGTTTATTTTACTTTGTAGAATAAAAGAGAAGAGTAAAGAGCAGCCCAGTGCCATCACATTGAAGCAGGGTGATTTCATGTGGATTGAAGGTTTGACTGAGGACGCAGCAGGAGACCTTTAATGGCTGCTGACGGATTGAGCAGCTCTAACTGAGTTAGGAGAGGAGCTGGAGAGTGAATAAAATCAGGTTAGTGGGTCTGATTACAAGGCTGGGTCTGTACTTACATCGAGGGGACTTTAATTTCACACATTACATCCCAGAACAACAAGTTGCCGTACGATGACAGTGTGGTTTAAAAAAATCTTTATGTGTTTCTTTAGTGTCCAGAAAGGGAAATTTTATCTGATGTGTGTATTTTCTAGCATTTATGGTAAATTATTTCAGGCAACTTTTCCAAGTTTTTCCAAGATGCTTGTATATTAATAATTTTTGATGGTGTGGCTTGTAGTTTTTAATGGTAATTATTTTGACGTCTCAGTTTTTCTAGCATTTTAATAAATTTGTTTTTGATGCTGTAGAATTTTTTTGTATGTTATTTTTACCCTTTACGGTAATAAATTTTAGACATCTCAATTTTTCTATCATTTAACTAACTTGATTTCGTTGGTGAAGCATCTCTAGTATTTACAACTACAAGAATATGTTCCAGGTGGTGGAGATAATGTATTTAGGCAATGCAGAATTTCTAACATTTGCTAAAACTAAGTTTAGTTTGCAGAGTTCTCAACCTTTTACGGTAATTTATTTTTAGGGTGCACTACTTTACTAGCATTTACGAGAATTCATTTTAGGTGGCACAGCTTCTGTATAATTAATGGTAACTTATTTAGGCAATGCAGCTTTTTATTTAAAATTTGAGGTGGTACAGCTTTTCTAGCATTTACAGTAATTTTTGTTTTTGGCCCTCGTCATCTCTGCTTCTGCTGCCAGCCCACAGAGAGGTACAGACCTCAAAAAACAAACAAAAAAACAAACAAAAACATGGTAAGTAAAGAAAACTAGCAAGACTTTAACTAAAGAAGAATTTAAATATAAATATTCTGAGTCTTGGCTGGAGATAAATATAGGCCGAGATCGCTGAACTTTGATTCCAGAACACAAAATCCAAAACTGAACCTATGAAATAGAAAATCCTTGACTTTGCTTTATCTTTTTTTTTTTAGTTTTCTAATGTTTTCACAATCTTACTTTACAGCAACCTCTAGTTCAAGACCTCAACTGATTAATGTCATATAATTTCCACAACACAATCCTAAATATTTAATTTCAAATGTACCAAATTATTTATTCAAGCTTCAATATTTAATGTGTGTGTGAGTGTGTGTATAGCATGACAATTTCATCTAACAGAGCGGTCCATGGAGCCTTTCTTTGCTTATCGTGGGGCCCCTACTAGTTTGCTGCATCTTTCTCTGGCGTCTAGGAGCTAAAGAAAGACAAAATAACAAAAATGTTGTGGCAAGATGGATTGTTATTATTGTTATTATTATCTGTTTTCATGTTGTTTTATTAGTTCAGGTTATTGCGACGTAAACAGAAGCAGTGGGTTTCTCAACCCTGCCAATCCTGCCCCTGCTTGTCTGTTATCAAAATATCTTGGGAACCTAGTGGATGGATTTGATTGGAATTCTGTGCTTATTTCCCGATTTGCCAGGATAGAGCTGGTTAAGTCCGTCATGTATTGACTCTGTCTCTTTCTGTCTGTCCTCTTGAATGTCTCCAGTTGTCCATCTTCCTGGCACGGTGGCGGTCTACCCTACTCTGGGACTGAAGCCTCCTCGACAGACAGCGGCCCTAATTTCATTAATTATAAACCAATATGCTGCTGGCAGTCTCTCTGGAGAAGACTTCACCGAGCACTGGCATCTGTTCAGCTTAAACACAGCGAGGGATGAAGACGAGGAGGAGGAGGAGAAAACAAGGACATCTCTGACTCCAACCACAGGTGGAGCACGGTACTGTTGGAAGAGTCTGGGGAAGTGTAAACACTTTCAGTTTAAAAACAATTCATTTCTTTTCTGGAATTTTGGAGTCAAGATAAGATTTTAAAGACTGTGTAAAGCGAATTTTTCAGTTTTCTTCTAAACACATTATAAATATCATAAATATATTATTGTAAACATGTAAAAAGTCTCCCAACCATTTATGATTGCACTGTGGGGTTAGAATAATATTCAGCTTTCAAGACATCTTTGTCTCAGGATTTTATGGGATGTGTCTAAAGTGGGACTCAGAGTCTTCATGCAGGTTCATCAATATAACCCCGCTCCCTGCTGCTCCTGGAGTATATAAACCAACAGCACAGCGACTTCAGGTAGCGCTAACGATAGCTTGCTGTTAGCTAGGTAACCAATTATGCCTCATAGAGAGATCGCTGCCTGAATAAACTCTATGGATTTTGAAAAGAGGAGCCACTACAGAAACATAACCAACAACACTCAGCTTTGCAACGCTCACTTTACTCCAGATAGTTTTACTGACGACCAGAACATAGTTAGGATTTATAAACAGTCAGTTGGTTTGAGTTGCTTCCCCTGCAGTGTTACACTGAAGTCAGCACGTTCTGCTGAGTCGCTGATCTCTAATTAATAAGTCCGAAATAAATAGATAAATATTATTATTATTCTCTAATATAAATTCCCTTCTCACCCACTGCGGGTGGTCTTTCTTTCCTCTTAGCTCGGGTCCTCTACCAGAGGCCTGGGAGCTTGAGGGTTCTGCGCAGT